>SKCR01023416.1:0-49201 GCA_019454045.1 Zanthoxylum bungeanum | reverse complement strand
TCAAACTTTTCGCTTTCACATGAAAAAGAGGGTGTGTTTATATATATATATATTATATATATAATTATATTATTTATTCATTCAATAATTCATTTCATTTACGTCTCCAAGAAAAAAAATCAAAGCCCCACAACAAATCACATTATTTTAGTCAAGCAGGCATTGAATCCCACAAAATAAGCTCTTAAATTTCTTGGCTTTAAAATTCAAAAACCAAAATGAAAGGCACCTCCCAAGAATCACAACCTGAACATCACCACCCTTCTCACCAAAACTCATCATCATCATCGAGCAATAATCAAGAAATGCAATCTCATCATCAAGCTGCAGGTCCATCATCATCATCAGGACCAGCAAGCACTGAAAATGCTGAGAAATGGGGAACTGATGTTATGGGCACACCTGCTGATCCCACGTGTCATCCAGACAACAAGAAAGCAGCCTTGTGGGGAGCTGCTGCTGCTGCTGATAATAATAATAATAATAAGAATAATAATCAAGCTCAATACAATCATCATCCTTATCTCCAGTACAGCCCAGTTGAAAAGCCAAGTGGCAGCCCAATGGAATCTATTCTCAGTGTCTTCAATTCTTGGAGTAACAAGGCTGAGACCATGGCCAATAATATTTGGCATAACCGTAAGTTCATAATTTTATATCCTTTAAGCGGATCACCACACACATATACTAACTTTATTCTTATTACATCTGATGTATGGATTATTGGATTATTATTGTCTGAATGCTTAATTAGACGCAATTATTTTTGTGGGTGCTGCTTGGTTTGCTTTAACTGTTAAAAATCTTTTGTAACAAATGGAAAAGAGTAAGCCTTATTGTGTCTTTTTTTAGAACTCCTGTGCTCTGTTTGGTACTATCGTTTAGCAATTGTGGTTTAAAAGTGTTTGAAAAAAATACTGTGAGATGGAAGTTAATGTGATTTTAATTTACTATTATTTGATAAAAAATCTGATATTAGCTGATGCGGCGAAGATATTGTCCGCTTTGACGCTTCAAGATGATCTAACTCTGAAGTTTTGGCTTCTCATGATTTTATTTAAGCTATCGGGGAAGCCCAAATCTTTAGCCGCGGCCCAAATGTATCTTTTTTATATGAGTACATAGCGAAGATATTGTCTGCTTTGGCACGCGGAAAATCTATATAACCCACCCTTACCATTATGGTATTAAATACCAATCAGAGCCTAATGCTCTTTCTTAGCGAATGACCTGAACTTCATCAAACATTTCTTTTATTGCCTTCCAAAGTTAAAATTGTTGCTCTGATTTGCAGTTAAAACGAACTCATCTGTGTCAGAAGCAGCTTGGGGGAAAATGAATCTGACTGCCAAAGCGATAACAGGAGGAGGATTTGAGACTTTATACAAGCAAACTTTCGCCACCTATCAAAACGAGACTTTAAAGAAGACATTTGCTTGTTATCTTTCAACATCAACAGGACCTGTAGCAGGAACTTTATATCTCTCCAATGTTCATGTAGCTTTCTGCAGTGATCGCCCCTTGTCCTTTACTGCACCCTCTGGTCAGAAAACTTGGAGCTACTACAAGGTAGATTAGTTAAAAGTTATTATTACATTTTGTTTAGAGTTAGTTTCCTTAATTAGAGATTGCTGCTGCTATAATTGAAACAGGTTATGTTACCTTTAGCTATGATTGGGGCCATTAATCCTGTGATCATGAGGGAAAATTCATCTGAGAAATACATCCAGATTGTTACAGTCGATGGACATGAGTTTTGGTTCATGGGATTTGTTAATTATGACAAAGCAACTCGGCATCTTTCAGAAAGTATCTCAAATTTTGTAGCAACTGGAATAGCAGTTCCACCAAATGGTGCATGATGCGATTTGTGAGTGCAGTTATTTTTATTAAATTCTCTGTTTATGCCATGAGAGGTTAGCTTCTGTTCTGAGTTATTTTTGATTTCCTCCTTTAGTTTGTAAGCATGTATTTGTTGTATTGCAACCAACTTTGTTCTTGTAATTTCATAATTATTTCGTTTGAGTTAACTTAATAAACCATATATATACTACACACACAAACACATGCAATTTTTTTTTTAGAAACAACGCCGCCAAACAACCCGATACGGGTTTAAGCGGACAAGTAAAATTCCGGCAGCCCCAGGCTCTTACAAGAAATGCATCCCTTTTACTCGAACTCGAATTCAAAACCTGACAATCAAATATTAAGCGTTTTACCACCAAATCACACACCTTGGGGCAACACACACAAGATATCTCTATTTTTGGTTATGTCATAGCATTTGTATTTGTTGATCCTCTGCTTTATATCTCTATGCAAAGAATTAAATCTAAGCAAGCAAGAGCAATAATTTTGAATTGCCTGTATGGTGACGAGTTAGATTGTTCTAAAGGAAGCCATGTAAATAGTGTACCCTTGTAAACTCATGGGTAGAACTTATCTTTAAAAACCGGTATATAAGGAGAGAAAGTCCACGGATTTATAAAACAAAAGTCAATCTCATACTTAGGATAAATGGACCATAATAGAGTAGTAGCAAAATTCACGAGCCTGCTTACGTTTGCTATGGGCAAGAACCTGTCTTGTTCTCTTGGAGAAGAGTCGTTGCCTGCTTGCGTTCGATGTGTTTTTTTTGATGCCTCTCTAGTTTTCATTTGACCATGACATATTATTGTAATTTGCCTAAATTTCATATGAAAGATAACATGCTCTATGAGTTTCAAGTTTCTCGTTGTTTGAAGAGGGCAATAATGTTGAATAAAATTTTATTCACAAAATAAAAGCAACAGATCATGTATAGGAAGATAGACGGCCATAAAAAAAACTCAAATATAAAACTTAGGAAAATCTCAAGATTCAAACTAAATTAGGATAAAACCTAATAACATAAACTAATACATATACTATGTATTTTCCGTATTCAATAAAAATACATATTCACACTTAAAAACTACTTGAGAACGAGAGGAATTACGGGACCAACCTGACCTTCATACCTCAGCCTTAATGTAAAGTCGGTGACTACAAATCTCTAGATGGAAGTGAAATAGTATAATACACATATAGTACATAAAACTTTTACAATAATATACAATCAATCTAATACAAGATAATTTATAGATCTATGAGCCTATGAAAATATCCCATAAAAATCGCAAATATCCAATCTTCACTATCGGATCTATTAATTTGTCAGCACCAAATTTTTTGTATACTGATGAGAAGATAATTATTTCTGCATAAAACAGAAAGTAAAACCCAACAAATATTGGACATCTACCACTATAAAAGTGGATTCATAAAACAAAAAAAAAAAACCCAGAAAAGGAATAAACAATAAAACCAGGGGATGCCAAAAATAAAAAACCAAAAAAAAAAGAAAAGAAAACCAAAGGGAAAATGAAGAAGAATGGGCGAGTGGGGAGAGGGGCTCCCTTGCTTCCCACCAACCAGGGTTGGCGGCGGCAGGGAGTGAGACCATTTCCAAAAAGAGAAAAGGCAAAAAAAGATTAAAAATGCTATACATACATAAAGTCTTATTTATAATTTTTACCCCATTCTTACTGTAGCTACAGTGAGAGGATGTGTAAAAATTATAAGTAAGAGTTTATATATGTATATCATTGCTCAAAAAAGATAAGGCAAATCAAACGATAAAAGAAGAAAGAAAAAATAAAACAAGCAAAAAGGAAGCAGATAAAACGGGGTATGGGAAAGGAAGAAAGGACGATGAGAGAACAAGAAAACAGAGATTTGGAAAAAGGAGAGAGAAATAAGAAAAATATAAGTGGATAGCGAGGGAAATGAGAGAGCTAAAGCTACATAGGGTGGAGCGGCCGACCAGAACTAGGGGTGTGCATAAACCGAAGTATTAAAAGAAAAAATCGACCCGAACCGCACCGCGAACACCCCTAACCACAACGGTCGGTGGCCACTGAAGAAGAAGAGTTAGGGTCAAGTCTTTGATATCTAAATTTATTATGAAGAGAGAGAGAGAGGAAACTATCTAGATTTGGTGTTCCTTGTTCAAGTTTTAAGATCTGATTTTTCGATAGATGTAATATTTCACCTCATTTTCGAAAATATTAAACATTTTTATTGGAGAGAGAATTATCATTATTTAATGTTTTAAGTCCAAACTCTATAAAATCAAATGTGACAGTTAGGGATGGGCAAAAAAACCGACCGAACCGAACCAAACCGCAAACCGAACCAAACCGGACCGAATTTACGGTTTTTTTTCCTAACGGTTCGGATTGGTTCACCCCAAACGGTTTACGGTTCAGTTCAGGAGCTAATCCGAACCGCACCTGTTAAACCGAACCGTTATAATTAAAAATATATATTATATTTTTATAAGAAAATTTATATTTTTCTTTTAATTTTATACTATGTTAATACTTTTATTCTTAAATTTTTTGTTAATATAGTTAGTTGTTAATACTTTTATTTTTCAATTTATTTGTTAATACTTTTATTCTTCAATTTATTTGTTTTATGGTAGCATCGTTATTTTTGAAAGTAAGATGTTGGATTTGTCTCTTAATTAGAATGATGGTAGCATCATTATTCGAGGTAATTTTTAAAAAATACAAGAATTAATTGTGCCTCATTTTTCAATCCATTTATTGAGTGTATATGTTCACTGGAGTCACAGCTTACACCCTAGCACTTCATATCATTTGTTGGATTGACTAGTTTTTTTTTTTTTTTTTGTCAATTCATTTAAGTGGATGAAAATTTGTTTTAAATATATAATCCGTAAACCGAACCGATCCGTAAACCGCTGGTTTAAAAAATTTTCAATCCGAACCAAACCTTTATTTAATGGTTTGGTTTGAGCGGTAAAAAATCCGAACAGTAAAATATGGTTTGGTTCGGTTTTTAGCAACAACCGAACCAAACCGAACCGCGTCCACCCCTAGTGACAGTACAGTACCTCTCCACCAACATCAAATCTAATGCAAGTATGCAACACCATCACTACATTTAGAATTTAAAATGCAAAAATTCAGGACAGAATGCTAACTGGAACTGGGATTATCCCAAAGTTCAACTCAAAAGTGTAGATAGTTCTAATTAATTTCTACCCAGAAACAAAAATTCCGCAAATATTCAACTAAATTACAGAAAACTGTCTCAAAGTGTGGCTATGATTGCATAACACTATTCTGAATTCGCTCAATCTACTCATTTAACGCTTCTTCTTGCTTCCTTTTGCAGCCGATTTTGAAGGGGAAGTGATCAGATACACAAACAGGACAACAATGGAGACAACCGAGATTTGAGAGCCATACTTCGCCAACAACCTCTGCAAATAGGAAATGATGATGAGATCAGCAGAAATGAATACATATCCTTTAGGAATTGTTCAATATCATTAGACAAAATTTTAAAATGACGCATTCAATGTATTTTAAAATCTGTTCTTAAGCTGCTTGAAATAATATTCAAAGTCAGTATAAATGTCAGAAATGCCCCAGCATTTTCAACCAACTCGATAAATTTGGCTTAATAGTGAAACTAATAATTCGCTTGATTAACACGTGATTCAGATTATATTGCCAAATACAATTTCAGATCTTAATACTGTAAATTTCAGAGGCCATTCTGTGAAATTTTGGAAAATTGCCACTGAAAACTGTTTTATCAAACAGAAACAAGAAATTGAACTTAGTACTTTTGACATTTGGGAAACATATCGCAAAAACAATTGTCTGAGAACAAAAACAAACAACATATTTTAGGTACGATTATCTTGTAGAACAGGAGTTTTGTTTGTTCTCCTTGTCCAACGTTACAGAAATGAACAAAAGTTTTTTAACAGTAAAACTATTTTCTTCAGAATGAATTGAGATTTTAGTTCATAAATTGTAAGTCAACAGTCTTTGGAAACAATATGAACACAGGTCACAGGTTTAGTTTCTTGATTCCACTCCGCAGATTGGTTATCTAACAACCATTTCCAAAATCATTACCAATCAGGCCCAAAATAGACACACAAAACTGATTTTTAAGCACACAAACGTGCAGTACTTGCCAATCTACTTTCACAGTACATTATACATATACGAAGAATGGTCATAAAGCAATCTTTCAAATATTTACCACATGCAATCGTCAATAAACACTATATATTCACTAAAACTCAGCATCCAAAGACATTGTCATTGAAAGTTAAAAGGGTTAAAGATTACTTAAGGAATGAAAGGCATAGAATTATCCGCTAATCATTTTTATTTCAACCATCAAACTAATCTCCTATACCCTGTAGATGCAAGTCACTTCAAATCCATACAGATTCCAAACACACAAGTCTATAGAAAAAAATTCATAATTCAAACATTTTGAGGCAAAACAACATTCATACCTTGGCCTGCAGATGTTTCCCGCAACCAAAGAAGATCATCCCACAAAACAACAACAAAGCATTGACGTTAAACCACAGATTACTCAATATATCAGCTAGATTGTCAAACACAAAGAAAAGTAACATACCAAATCCAATTTATTCTCAGCGGGTTTCTCTGCAAGGACATCTAATGGCAAAATTGGGGTCGAGTATGCCTCCTATATAACAGAAAACAACCCATTAAATTACAATACACACGATATTCATTTCACGCAAGATTTTAACTGTGAGCAACAAAATGGGTCTCAATCAAACCTGAAGAGCAGCCTTTGTAGGTATACGGAAAGTAACGAGAGCAGGGGCACCATAAAACATCCCTTTAACTTTAGCATCCAATTCAAAAGAGTGCGAAAGAATACCACCACTATAATAATTCACATACATAAATCAGCGATTCTCCGATAGAATTCAATTTTTGTTTTAAAGAAAACTAAGAAAATGAAATTACTGTAAATTACGATCACTCACGAATCAAGTCTTTCCCATGACTGTGAAACGTTACCGCTGACTACATCAAACAAATCTTGTGGCCAACTATCGTCTGTCAGACTCACATCATAAGCAGTTCTATAAAAAAAAATAAAAAAAAATCGATCAATTTCCTTAAACGATGTCGTTTTTTTAATCATAGATTTAATAATTTACACGCAAGAGATCGATTAAATCTTAAAATAAAAAAATAAAAAAGGGTGTGAAAGCTAGATCTGAACAGGGCTTACGAGGTGCCTTGATTGTAGATATCGATGGAGACGGAGACGCGCTCGGCGCCGGATTTGAGGAGTTTAAGAGAAGCCTTCTTGTGGGCGACGATGAAGGGAACGTCAGAGCTGGCGAATGATGATGAGATCAAGAAGAGAGCGATCAAGACTGGGATCAGAGACTTGGTGATCGGACTCGCCATTGATTGAGACGATACGAGCGCTGGCGGATCCGAAATAGCTCTGTGAAAAATGATTCAGAGGATCAAGTCAAAATAAGAGCTAGGTTCTAGAACAAAAAACCTCGGATCAATCTCAAAACGACGTTGTTTCATACTTTTTGTATTTTCCTTATAAAAAACCTTCATTTGCCCCAAAAAAAAATATATGGCGGCGAAATTTCAGTAAAAGAGATTTTCCTGTTATAACTTTTTATTATTACGAACTAAAAAATAAAAATAAATTCACGTATTTTTATCTTTAATATTATTATTACATAAAAATTCCGAGTTTTTCTTATAATTTTCTTTTATTTAAAAGATATAAATACTATTTATAATTATATTTTTATTCAATTTTTTTTAATTATAAGAAAATAACATTTAAATATTACACAACATGCACAAAGAATGAGTCACACTCTATTTCACTAAAAAGATTTCTATCAGTACCGTCAATTATAAGGGTTTGTTTGTATCATAATAAAACAATTTTCAAAAAATATTTTTCTTATTTTACAATGCTGGAGACACAAAAAATTTCCTTCAATGAAAAATTTAAATAATTTTATTTCCAACTGCACTTTGACCTTGAAAGTACAAGCGTATGCAATTTTTATTCTTAATTAATTGTTTGTTTACAATAATATATATATATATATTATATACGAGGAAATCTGAATCTAATTTTTGAAGAATATATATAATTAATACAACTAATCATCAAAATATTATAACACAAAATACCCTAAATTAATGCAGCTTCATTTGAATATATTTATATAATTCACATCCTTGATATAAACAAAATATAACAAAATTAATTTCTTAGAAATAGCCTCTTTCCCATAAAAGCCTTTTAGTGTAAGGAAGCGATTTTCTTTTGCAACATGTCCTGTCCTATGCCTCATCTAACTTGAAGATAACATCTACTACACAACAGAGTTATCATATTATCCGTTTAATAATCCAATAATTTATTGCCACGCGTACTAAAATATTAAAAACAATTAAAAAAATATATTGGTGATACCTTATATGTTTCTGTTGCACCAAATAATTACTCATAGCTTGAGATGGTGACACTCATTCGTAAGGGATTATCTTTTCGTAAAATAGAAAAAATTCCATCCATAATAAATAATTAGCAAAATTAGATAATATTAATAATACATAATTTAAACCTAATTATACATTTAGTCGTCAAGTAATGCTAGAGTCACACTATTCTTTATATGCTTCTTAACAGTTATTGTTATTTCATTTCATAGCTTGTCTCCTTCGTTTTCATAAAAACCTGAAATCTGTAGCTTCTCCTTTATCATGCCCATTAATATCGAAGAAGAGAAGGCCTGACATGAAAGATAAGAACCTGTCAGCTTAGCCAAGGAGACTGCCTGGCAACCAAACAAAGGATTTAAAGGCATTCATACTATCCAATCCAGTATTGTACAAGATTTCCGCTATAAATAACGATCGACTTGTAGCTCGAAAACCTATTAATAATGCAATTTATAGACGCAGGCAAGTCATCCTTGGCTATGAAACAAACTCTTTATCTTCACGTAAGACCCATCTTCATTTAGCTAGGGCACCAGCAAGCAAGCATATGCATGAGAGAAAAAAGAGTCTGTCAAGTTAGCCAACAAAAAAATGACTGCCTAATACCCAACAATCTTATCTTTTATATACAAATAATTTTACCGATATTTTCAAACCGACTTGAAAAATATCAGGTAAGTCATTCTTGGCTTGGCTACCAAACTTGACACTTTGCTTCATTTTTAAGCCTCTCCCTTCAGGCACCAATGGGATGCCAGTTCCAGATTTTGCAGTCTCTGTTTATTTATTTATTTATATCCATTATAACAAAAATAAATAAAAATCAGACGACAGTGAGTTTAATTTTGTTTTTCTTTTATCTAATATTTTCCACGTATATATTTAATCTAGACTTGAGATAGAGGAATATGTTTTGTTAAGTTGCTGCCGTGATCCCATGCAATTTTATTTAATCTCTTTTTCTATTTTTTGGAGAGAGAATTTTCACTACTACTAATTAGGAAAACCCTAGAAGGTACCACGTGGCAAATTGGGATTGCTTACCAGGCAAAATTGCTGTGACCTTTTAGATCCTCTGAAGGATATTGTAAATAATTAAAGCTGTAAGCTGATAATATATGCCTTTGCTTGGCCTACTTTCATTGAACATCGACGTTGGCACTTGGCATGTGCATGTGCATCCATTTGGCTCAAAGGCATATATATGCATTTACAAGCCAATAGGCGGTTATGAGGATAATTAACACATATATTTAGTTCGGTTTTAGAATTTAGCCTAAAATTAAGATTTAAATTTTAAATCTTAAATGTGATTTTTTTTTTTAGCATGGGCGGACCTATATTTTGGGGTCCTAGATATATGTGACCCATTATCAATAAAAAAAGATTTATTTTTGATTTTTCATGATAACTTTACTTAAATTTAAAGTCTCCATATGTGAGCTATCTTTATCTAAGACCGCTCTTAGATAGAGACCACATTTTAAGACATCTCAAATATCCCCAAAACTCTTATCTTTTTAATTTTTCAAGCAAAAACTTGACCCACGTCCCTCTCTCCTGCATGATCTTCCATGATTCTATCCTTTATCATCTTGGTCACACGACACGATTCAAGTGCCAACATCAACCCATGATCACAACTTCAGCCGATCTTTTTTCAATCTATTTTAAAAAATGATACATTCACCTACACTTTCATTTAAAATTTTACAAACTCTCTCACTGTAGCTACAGTGATCTACAGTAAATCACTGTAGCTACAGTGAAAGAGTTTGTAAAACTATAAGTGAAAATATATGTGAGTGTATCATTACTCATCTATTTTATATCATATCATTTAGGGCCTGACTAGTCCTGCGATGTTGTGGCTTACAAAGTCACATCGTCAGAAAATGGAAGACGTTATAGCCTAAACTAATTTTATATTGATTTTTTTTTTATAAATTATGTTTAATAATTATTAAATAAAAATTTATAATTAATCATTTATTATTATACATACACATGTAATATAAATTTATAACAAATTGAGCACAAAAAAATTAACACGGGATACAAATTCTAAAAATAAAATAAAAAATAATATTTAATAAATATAATTTTGATTAAACAAGAAAAGATATTATTGATTTTTCGTAAAATCAACTTAACTTCCAAATCACAGTTACAATATTTACCAAACATTATAGAGCAGCCAAATCCTAGTTATTACACTCATATAATTTTTAATAAAATCTTAGCTTTATCATTATGAAATTTATTTATTTCTTTGAAAATTTTGTGAGAATAAAAAAAAAAAATTATATTGTTTTATATATGTATGAAGAAATTCATGATATATACGAAGGCAAGATATTTTGAAAAGCTTCTCTTATCATGGAGGGATGTCGTGCTTCTAGCAGTTGCTTTGATTTGTCAAATTCTCCCAATGATTTTCTTGCTGCTATTCGATGGTTTCCTTATTTGTTGCTGCAGAATCTGTATTCGATGATTTATCACTACAGCACTCGTCATTGCCGTCCTGGTATTTTCGGAATCCAATATCATTTTTATATTTTGAGGTCCTGTGCATAATAGACAATTATGATTAAAAGTTAAATAAATTTAACACTGACAATATTAAAAAAAAAGATTCATGGACCTAAAACGAGAAGCAAAGATGTGAACTATATATGGTACCATAATCTAGGGTAGATGTAACTTGCATTAGTGTGTGATTAGTATAATTAATACAGCAGATCCTATAAAAACTCGGTAGTTAAAGGAGTTTGGCCTAGAATCATTCTTAAGAAGTCATCGCGTTGCACCCAATTTAAAAAAGAAAATGGGTAACCATTTGAAAATAGGTATGCTTCATGAAGGAAGAAGAGAAGAGGATGTCAGTTTAGCCAAGGAGACTGCCTGGCAACCAAAACGATAGGGGTTTAAAGGTAATTTAATAGCCGCAGGCAAGTCATTCTTGGCTAACAAATCTTACTTTGATACATATTCATGTAAGGCACGGCCTCTTTCTTGAGAGAAGTTGATTAATTACTTGGAGAAGAAGAGAAGGGCCCGGCATGAGAGAAAGAGACTGTCAAGTTAGCCAAGGTGACTGCCTGGTAACACAACAAATTAAGTAAGTGTTTCTAAAATAATAATGAAACTGAAACCAGTAACTTAAATGGAAGGATCAGGCAAGTCATCCTTGGCTACCAAACTAGACTCTTATTCTCATGTCAGGCCTCTCTTCCTCTATCTACAATATTCATTCACTCAAACGGGTTGCCGTTTTTTGTGTTTTCAACTGTCTCTATTTATAACCAGTGAACGATTAGAGATTGGCTTGTTAGATATTCCACCAATCACTTTTGGAGGAGTTACATTCGAGGTTGAGCTGAGTCTATATATTAAGATTTTTATAAATTATGATTGATAATTATTAGATAATAATTTATACATAATTGAATCTTAACTGTATATTACTATATTAAAGTATATGTAGTAGAAAAATATGAAAAAATTAGCATCGCTCCACTCAATACTGAATTCAAATTCCAATACGAGACATAATTTACCAATCTGCCACGTAGATAAAAGGTTTATTTTATTCAACTTTATCAAATTCATGACAGTTCAATTTCAGAGGAGATAAATGGAATATATTCTTTTCATGATGAGTTGCAGTGACCCCATATCCATATCCATATCCATGCACATGCATTTTATTTAATATCTTTCCATTTTTGGAAAGTTTCCCTCACCAAGGCCTTGGGAAAGAGACACTGACACTGCACACGTGGCAACTTGGTCCAATCACACCTTTATATCCTCTAGAAAGCTGGAAGATGATATGCCTTGACGCTGGTTGCAGTGCTATATGCAAGTGCATGCATCTATAGAGAGTTTAGGGTTTGGTGATTAGCTCGAGTGTGAAACACACATTTAGGGAACTGTAATTCAGGTTAGTGTGGTAATTCTTAAAGCTTTAGTTCAATAAGTCAGTCTTTCCGATAACTATGGACTTGAATTCGATAATGAAATGTTTATGAATGATATTATGGTGGCAAGTTATGAAAGATAACATACATCGATAAAACATAGAAATATGTGACACGTAAAAGAGTAAATACACACATAATTAATGATTCGATGCAACAATAATATAAGTGGGATAATATAATTTAAGAAAATATGTATTTCATTCATTGTACGTTGATTCTTCACTTAACCAGTCATCTTAAGACGAGAGATTAACGATTTGAGCACTTAGAATTTTGATTTTTAAGATCATACTAAGAAACTCGAGACATCCTTAAAGAAATTTTAAAAACATCAAACATCTTCCATAAGGAAACATACTTAGGCTCTGTTTGGTACGACTTCTTGAATAAAACCTTTGAAATTAGAGCTTTTCTTAATAGATCTTTTAAAAATAGAGTTTTTGATTAAAAAAAATGTTGAGTGTTTGATTGTCAATTAAAAAGGCTCTTTTGAATTATTAGATTGTTGGTTGTACAATATTAAAATTATTTTTATGTAATGAAATTATAAAAATAGATATATGTAATAAATTATTTGATAATCATTCAACTAGAAAAACATGATATTACTTAAGAAATTGAAATACTTTGTAATCATATATATTGGTGTTCAAAAATTAAAACACATCAATAATAATTATACCAAACAAATAATTTTGATCAAATTAAATTTAAATGTCAACGGTGTATGAGAAGTGTTGCAATTTAATCACGTGTTTGATCCATTTCATGTGTATTGAATGTGTTGATGGTGTTTTTAGGCACTATGATATTTAAGCAGCACGACAGAGGTAAAATGGTAAATTCCCTCATTGGTCAAAATCATAAAAAAAAGACCATCATGACCGACCACATAAGTGAGGGTCGAGCACTTAAGATCGGTAACCCTACCACTTAAAGATCGGATGACCGGGCATTATCAGATCGAAAGCAGACCATCGTGACCGACCTCATGAAGAGCAGAAATATGGCGGGATATGCTTCAGAAGATAAGTTATCCTACTTTCATGGGGAAAACTGATGAGTCAGTGTCCAAATAGGATAAAAGAAGTGAAGGTAGTTTTAATTAGGAATCCTTATGGGAAAAGGAAATTGTAGGAATATTATTTCTTCACCATTATAAATAGGAGGGTAGAGTGATTGTAGAAGGGAGGACAAGAGAAAGAGAGAACAGCAACAAGGAAGAATGGAGAGGAATAAGTTGAGAGCAAGGTAGAGTTGAGATCAGAATCATTACCATCAGACTTGTAAAACACAAGAACAGAGCTGAGAAGCGTGTTTGAGTAATAAAAGTATCATCTTTTTTGTGCCCGTGGACGTAGGTCGGACCAAGATCCGCCGAACCACGTTAAATCTCCTTGTCGATTGACGTATTTATCTGTCTTTTGCTAAGTTTGCTTTTAGTCCCCCATAACCAAACAAATTCACTATTGATGGAAGATTGTCTCGGGAGTAATATTCCCATATTGCCCTGAGACCAAAATCAGCCGTCAACAGTTAGCGCCGTCTGTGGGGATAGAACAAAAAACGGCTCGCGTAGTAAGACGATGGCAGAAGATGGAAATCACCGGTCGTCAGGGAGTTCAACAACAGATTGGATGAAGAAGATGGAGGAAAATCAAATCCTTCTAAAATCCATGATGGAAAAACTGGAGAGGATGGAAGAGACGAATAATGAGGGGCTTGAAGCCGGAGCCAATCGGAGAATGGGCGAAAAAGCGGAATGCAACGGATCCCAAAAATGTGAGTAAGACCTCTTCTGTTCTTAGGCTGGCATTTGATTATGCTTGTTTGTTATAGCCCACACAATGGTTTTGATATTTGTTTTACGGCTCGGGTATGCTCTTGTACCGCCGAGTCCGTTTTGTTGATATACGTTTTACGGCTCGGGTTTGCTCTTGTACCGCCGAGACCGATGTTTCTTTCCGGCTCGGGTCTGCTCTTGTACCGCCGAGACCGATGTCTTTTTCCGGCTCGGGTCTGCTATTGTACCGCCGAGACCGATGTTTCTTTCCGGCTCGGGTCTGCTCTTGTACCGCCGAGACCGATGTTTCTTTCCTTTCCGGCTCGGGTCTGCTCTTGTACGCCGAGACCGATGTTTCTTTCCTTTCGGCTCGGGTCTGCTCTTGTACCGCCGAGACCGATGTTTCTTTCCTGCTCGGGTCTGCTCTTGTACCGCCGAGACCGATGTTTTTTTCCGGATCGGGTCTGCTCTTTTACCGCCGAGACCGATGTCTCTTTCCGGCTCGGGTATGCTCTTGTACCGCCGAGACCGATGTCTCTTTCCGGCTCGGGTATGCTCTTGTACCGCCGAGACCGATGTCTCTTTCCGGCTCGGGTCTGCTCTTGTACCGCCGAGACCGATGTCTCTTTCCGGCTCGGGTCTGCTCTTGTACCGCCGAGACCGATGTTTATTCGGCTCGGGGCTGGATTTCGTTCCGCCGAGGCCACATGTTTATTCGACTCGGGGCTGGATTTCGTTCCGCCGAGGCCACTTGTTTATTCGGTTCGGGGCTGGATTTCGTTCCGTCGAGGCCACTTGTTTTTTCGGCTCGGGGCTGGATTTCGTTTCGCCGAGGCCGATTGGTTATTCGGCTCGGGGCTGGATTTTGTTCCGCCGAGGCCTTATGGTTTATTCAGCTCGGGATCGGGTTACGTCCCACCGAGTCGGATTCTTTAGACTGGGGATGTAACATTCCCCCAGAGCCAAGTCTTTCTAAGCTCGGGGTCGGGTTACGTCCCACCGAGTCGGCTTCTTTGGACTGGGGATGTAACATTCCCCCAGAGCCAAGTCTTTCTCAGCTCGGGGTCGGGTTACGTCCCACCGAGTCTGCTTCTTTGGACTGGGGATGTAACATTCCCTCAGAGCCAAATCTTTTATTCAGCTCGGGGTCGGGTTACGTCCCACCGAGTCGGCTTCTTTGGACTGGGGATGTAACATTCCCCCAGAGCCAAGTCTTTCTTTCAGCTCGGGGTCGGGTTACGTCCCACCGAGTCAGCTTCTTTGGACTGGGGATGTAATATTCCCCCAGAGCCAAGTCTTTCTTTCAGCTCGGGGTCGGGTTACGTCCCACCGAGTCGGCTTCTTTGGACTGGGGATGTAACATTCCCCCAGAGCCAAGTCTTTCTTTCAGCTCGGGGTCGGGTTACGTCCCACCGTGTCGGCTTCTTTGGACTGGGGATGTAACATTCCCCCAGAGCCAAGTATTTCTTTCAGCTCGGGGTCGAGTTACGTCCCACCGAGTCGGCTTCTTTGGACTGGGGATGTAATATTCCCCCAGAGCCAAGTCTTTCTTTTAGCTCGGGGTCGGGTTACGTCCCACCGAGTCGGCTTCTTTGGACTGGGTATGTAATATTCCCCCATAGCCAAGTCTTTCTCAGCTCGGGGTCGGGTTACGTCCCACCGAGTCCGCTTCTTTGGACTTGGAATGTAATATTCCCCCAGAGCCAAGTCTTTCTTCTCAGCTCGGGGTCGGGTTACATCCCACCGAGTCGATCGTCATCAGCATAAGGGCACAACATTTTTTCCACAGGTAGATATCAGGATCCTCGTTAACTGAGCTCATGAAGATGGCAGGAATGACCAGATTTGCAGCCAAGACATTTTTCTCTGCAGTTCCTGAAGTGACCACCGACGGATTCATTGACACACCATCTTTTTTATAGTTCCCGGCATCAACTCACAAACTCGTTGTTACCGAGAACTAGGGGATAGATGTTGATGATGTTTTTTAGGCACTATGATATTTAAGTAGCACGGCATGGGTAAAAGGGTAAATTCCCTCCTTGTTCAAAATCATAAAAAAAAGACCCTCATGACCGACCACATAAGTGAGGGTCGAGCACTTAAGATCGGTAACCCGACCACTTAAAGATCGGATGACCAGGCATTATCAGATCGACAGCAGCATTCTCAGTTCAAAAGACCATCGTGACCGACCTCATGAAGACCGGGAATATGGCAGGATATGCTCCAGAAGATAAGTTATTCTACTTTCATGGGGAAAACTGATGAGTCAGTGTCCAAATAGGATAAAAGAAGTGAATGTAGTTTTAATTAGGAATCCTTATGGGAAAAGGGAATAGTTTTGACTAGGAATCCTTATGGGAAAAGGAAATTGTTTCAACTAGGAAATTCTTGTACAAATAAGAATATGATTTCTTCACCATTATAAATAGGAGGGTAGAGTGAGTGTAGAAGGGAGGACAAGAGAAAGAGAGAACAACAACAAGAAAGAATGAAGCGGAACAAGTTGAGAGCAAGGTAGAGTTGAGATCAGAATCATTACCATCAGACTTGTAAAACACAAGAACAGAGCTGAGAAGCGTGTTTGAGTAATAAAAGTATCATCCTTTTTGTGCCCGTGGACGTAGGTCGGACCAAGATCCGCCGAACCACGTTAAATCTCCTTGTCGATTGGCGTATTTATCTGTCTTTTGCTAAGTTTGCTTTTGGTCCCCCATAACCAAACAAATTCACTATTGATGGAGGATTGTCTCGGGAGTAATATTCTCATATTGCCCTGAGACCAAAATCCACCGTCAACAGAATGAAATTCCATACTCTTCATCAGTTTCTTCCATTTGATTATCACTTTCACTTGTTGGAATCAATTCTTCATTATCATCATAAGGTTGAAATTCTTGATTCTCACAGGCATATTTTCTTATAAAATTGTCCAAATTTGCCAATATTTCTTCAAGGAGTCCCACTTATTTTTCAATTATTTTTTAGTATAATTTCTACCGGTCATATAATAAAATTTACCAATAAGATTTCTTCACCTATTTTTATTAAAGTGTCTGTTTGGTCGATTACCAACTAGAGTTTCGTTAACGCAAATTTTTATAAAAGCATCAACAATAATGTCATTCCAATTTGCCTTTAATCTTTTTTGATTTTCCTCTACAACCTTTTCCATTCTATAACAAAAATATCTAATGTTATAATACACATACAAATCAAATGATAATAAACTGATTAAAGACAATGAGAGACACCAATAAGCCAACAAATAATCAAATGATAATGAACTGATTAAAAGCGAGAGACACCGGCAAACCGACAAATAATCAAATGATAATAACAAGCCAACGAAATACCAACAAATAATCACCAACAAATAATAAACTGACGGTAATTTTTACTTTCTTCTTCAAATGATAATTTTTTTGTCGAGAAATAGACGTACCTAGAGAAATAGCTTTGCTGATGACGGTAAATTTTTTAATTTTTTTTTATCAACACTTTTAATCTTTTTGTTCCATATGATTTTATATATAAGAATAGTATTGTGGAATTAATGAAATATTATTGGATATATTTGTCATTATATATATTTTAAAGAAACTCATTAGCCTCTACACTCAAAAGCTCAAATTTTGAGTTTTTGCGAGTAGAGGTAAAATAGCTTTTATAATCCCTAAAAACTCTACTCAAAATATAACCATACACTCAAAATTTTTGAAAAATGTTTTTACAATTAAAAAAGCTATTTTACCTATACTAAAAGTCATATCAATCTGGCACTTAGTGTTGTCACACCCTTTTTATATAGAACACCACCAATGTAACAAAACACTATTTATTGCCATAGGATAGGATATAGGTATTCCAAAATAATAATAATAATTTTTCTAATTATTATTTGTTTGATGGGTTTGCAGGTATGGTAAAGCAGACTTGGCAGTTAATTAACTTATCCCCACACTGGGGAGTCAGATTTTAAAATCTATATATAAGAGCTTAATTATAACATTAAAAAAAAATTGTATATAGTTAAAGTGGTAATTTTACTTTATAAAACTGAGAATGATATGGGAACAAATAAGAGACAAAAACACATACAAAACGAAATTGTTTTGATCGTGTTTAATAAAAAAATAAAACACAACTAAAATGATATTATTTTAATTGCGTATTTTTTTCAATGTTTTATCCTATGTCTGTCTCCTTATTATTTTTCAAAATAAAATTTCAAACATCAATACGTCCAATTATTATTTGTCAAGTGGCTTGGCTTGCTAAAACATCGGTGACCTTCATATATTCCAATTCGAATCCTGAGAAATACATATCAACCTTGTTAGCACCTTTTTTATTGGCATGTATTCGTGACAAAACAAGTTCAATTGAGTTGTAATCTTTCATGAAGATCTTTGTGCAATTGGACTGGTTTCTGGCTGCTGTGCATCAGACATGCGTTCGTGGTGCGTTCGTTGCAGTGTTCGAACGTGTTGCGTTAGTGGCACGTTCTTTATTGGGTTCGAACGGGATCATTCCAGAGAGCAAACGTTCGGGTCACGTTCTTGGTGGGTTCGAACGAGATCATTCCAGAGAGCATCCGTTCGTTGTGCGTTCGATGGCCGTTCGAACGAGTCTTCACAGAAAGGGCGCGTTCGTGTAGCGTTCTAGTAAGCGCTCGAACGTGACTGCGATCTGAACGCGTTTTTGGCCTGCAAAACCCTAGTTTTTCACCCTACCTATAAATATAACCCTTAGCCGCCATTCTAGTTAGTTGAAGCATATTTCTCTTGAGCCAAATACTCTCAAAGCTTTCAACTCTCTTTGATTTTACCTTGAAGACTCTTTGAATCTTATGTCTTCTTTGTTAATGGTGAAATCCATTCTTTGATAAACCTTCAACACAACTTAACCCAAATTCTCTAATCCTTTAGAGTTCTTTAGGAGGAAGTTTGGTAGTCGGAGTTCCGGCGTCATTGGTGATATAATCTACTCAGAGACTTCAGAGGTTCTGAAGAAAACCGTAGGTCGCGGGTGTGGACAACAGAACCTGGGCGACGTTGTTCCTAGGCTCGCGGCCTAGTTTGGGAAATACTAAATAACATGGAGTCGCCACCCGGTGTGAACCGGGACAAAGATTTAAGGCCGCACTCACCCCTCGCAAGGGAAGACCTCAAACCGTTGGGTTCGGAATGGTCCCTTACTTATGTCACTTGTAATAAAAGGATTTATGTGATAATTTAACCAGGCTTAAATAACATTTATTTCCAAGGTATCATGCTTCTAAATTCATATGCATACATCAACAAGTTCATCACAACATGCAACATCACATGGCAATCTCATGAACATATTTCAATCTTATGATATGGAAAACTAGGAACAACATAATCATGCTTGAGCACTATCTCATGAACCTATTAACCAAATAACATGCTAACAGCCTAGTCATGCTTGAATACAATCCCAAGAACACATAGAATGGATAAATACAGAGATACAAATAATATGGTTGGCTATATGACACAAGAAAGATCAACCAAGAGGCAATTATGCATGAATATGATAAGACAGACTCAGTTCAGTGTGTGCGCGTTCGTGTAGCGTTCGTAAACGCGTTCGAACGGTAAACAGAAAGTTCGCGTTCGTATGGCGTTTGATAACGCGTTCGAACGGAAATGAAACAGAATGCTCACGTTCGTATGGCGTTCGTAAACGCGTTCGAACGGAAATGAGACCTGATGCATGATAAGGCAAAAATGCATGCGCGTTCGAGTTGCGTTCGTAAACGCGTTCGAACGGGAACAGACCTGATGCATGAAATGGGACGCAATGCATAAACAACAAAATAAAGAGGCGCGGCGAAGTACTGCCGTAAAGGTGGCCTTTTGGGGGCTCTTGATCTCTCAAAGAGAGGACATTTAGACCAACATACTAAGCCCATGCGCTTCACATCACCTCATGTATACAAACATAAAGACAATCATACTATTCTAAGTATGTCCGATTGAACGTGTCTTGCATCCAACCGAACACACATCAACCGGCGCGGCAAAGCATCGTGGTAAAAGGGTTTTAACCCCTCCCCATAAGGGATCTTTCATTCCACTTACTAAGCCCATGCGCTTGATTGAACCATGCATAAAAGATAAACTCAATAATATCAAACTACGTATGCCCGATTGAACGTATCTTGCATCCAACCGAACACAGATCAACCGGCGCGGCGAAGTAGTGTCACAAAGGTGGCCTTTTCGGCTCTTTGTCTCCCAAATAGAGGACCTTTGGACTAACTCACTAAGCCCATGCGCTTGATTGAATCATGCATAAATAAACAACATATTGAATTCAAGTAAAGAAAACTAAATAAACAAAAGCAACACAAAACAAAAGAAAGATGGTGCCGTTTACCCAAGCGGTACGTGGAGTTGTGGCCCGAGTACAGATCATATTACCGTCCATTCGGAATCGGCTATGAAATTTATGTCCGGGTTTCCATCCGATATACCGCGAGAGTTGACACATCTCTCATTTCATTCAAGCCACAACATGCATTCATAAACGACTCTCATGCGAATAGAATTCAATAAACAAAACGAATATAAACTAATGGAAAGGTACCCTCAGGTCTAACCTTTTAAATCACCTCTCGGATGTACGGTACACGATCATCGGAAGGGTGGATGCTCCGCAACTCTCCCGGTTCACTGGTTCACTGTTCTCGTTCGTTGTCTTGCTGTTTTGCTTGCGGTTCGAACTCCGTTCTGCTCCTATTCGGCCTCGGTCTTGCTGCTCACTGCACTGGCCACCTGTTTTAACGTTTTCAATGAACTATTCCAAGTTTGTGTGGGTTCTTAGTGCAATTATATGTGATTATTTTTAAGATTATCTATGCAGTTTTTATGTTACTGTTTTTTAAGGATTTGGGCTGCTGTTAAGGTGATTTTGTTGCTGTTTGGGCGTGTAATACGGTGTGGTTTTTTGTGGTAATTTTCGGTGGTGGAGGGCTGCTGTATAGGTGGCTGTTTCGGTGATGTGTGGGGGGTTTACGGAGGTGGTTTTCGGCTATGGAGGAGATGGTTGGGGGCTCTTTTGTTCTCTTTTTGTGTATGTGTCAAGTGTGTTTTTCTTTTGTTTAGTCTTGGGTGTGTAGAGAGAGTCTAGAGAGATTTCGAGAGAGTTTGGGTGTGAATTCTATGCCTTGGGCGTGATTAGGTTGTGTGAAGGAGATCAATGGCTTTGGGTAGGGGTTGCTTATATAGAGAAGGGTTAGGGCTTGACAAGGAAAGAGATTTGGCTAATTGAAGAGGGATTTGATTTGGTTTGGTTAAGGGAATTCAAAGATTGAGGGGGGACAAATCTTGGCTAGATAGGGAAGGTTGAATATTTGATTTGTGTTGGTTTAGGAATACAAATATTTTATATTGGTAATTATCTTATTAGATTAGGAAGTCAAATATATGATTGGCTTTAATTGGTTATGATTGATTTTAATTTGGTATGATTATATTTTGATTTAGTATGTGATTTGTTTAATTTAGACATGATTTTAGTTTAAGTTGGTAATTGTTTATTTTAATTGGTAAATGGTTTAAATGTTTTATTTTAATGTTTAATATTTAATTTAATATTTATTTATTTAATTTGGGATGTGTTTTATGGGCTTTGGGGGAGCTAAATGGGCTGGATGTGAGGCTAGTAGCAAAACCAGAATTACCGACACCGTTCGAACGCTTCCTCGAACGCGGCACGAACGCCCGCAATCCGTTTGACGTTCGAACGTAAAAACGAACGCAGCACGAACGAAAATAGTGAACCTTGTTTATTATGAATTTCCCCTTCCGATGTCCGTTTCCCGTGACCTCCGTGACTTAAAAGGTAGTTGTCTCCAAATAAGACTCCTCATCGGGTCTATGTGTAAAAATGCAGTGCCTACAGCGGGCTTGAGGAGTTGCCTTGAGTTCTTGCAGTATTGAGGTACTTGAGTCGGTGGAGTTGCCACCATAGGTCTTGACCATCACTGTAAGTTTTTCTATATATAGTGGATTCGGGTGGTAGCCTATACCCGGAGTGGTTTTTTATTCGGAAGAGTTTTCCACTTCGTCACCAAAATCAGTGTGTTGAATTTTGTGTGATTGATTTACTTTTCCGCAATTTCTATTATTGATTAATATTGTGGATTTTATTGTTGTTGGTTGAATTGGTAATTGCCTGTTTCTATTCCATAGTAGCAGTAACATGATTTGTCCTGCGTATTGTTTATAATTCCGCATAGGGTCAGAACTTTGTGTAAAATCGAATTTTCAAACCTGCAGGGTAATGTTTGTTGCAAATGATTAATGATAAAAGGGTCATAGGTGGTGAGTTCGTAAAATAGGGTTTTATTGATAAATGATTAAAGATATATAAGTCTTATATATTTAAAAATTGAATTTTTTTTATATTTAAAATTTTAATTTTATGCTAAATTTTAGGGTTTCAGCGAGTAGTTTATGTCAACTCTCCCATGACCGTCTCTAGTACTACTTAGCGGGTATTGGGGTATTTAACATGGACCACTATATAATTTTAAAAAAAATCTAAAAAAAATTGAAGCTATTAGATAATTCTGAAGCTTGTAGCTGCAGGCTAATTAAGCTCTCCATTTGGAAGAAGAGAAGGTCTAGAATGAAAGAGAAGAGGATGTCAATAGCGAAGGAGACTGCCTGGCAACCAAACAACAAAGATTCTATAATTTATTTTTTAATTAAATGATTTTACTCTTTAATTTATTTAGTAGTTTTCATTTTCCATTAATAAATGATTTTATTCTTTAATTTATTTGTTAGTTTTCATTTTTCATTTTTATAAAGATTCTATAATGAAATGACTCTTTATCAGCCGTTAGATTATAATGAAATGATCTGAGCCGTCAATTAAGCCACATAAAGATAGAATTTGGATACATTATCTCTCTTAATCTTAACCATCCGTTACACCATCTTTTCTCACACACCATTGTGCTTTATAATATAGATATAATTTGGATCCAATACTAATTTTTTTTCATAATCTTATGCCGCACGTGTATATCTAATAATAGACGGTTAACATTCAATTACCTATAAAATCTTATTTAATACTTACCAATCACAATTTATATATATATAAAAAAAAAATACTCAAACCCGGCACCGAATCCAAATACTTCTTGCAAGAGCCGCAGGCAAGTCATCCTTGGCTAACAAACATATTACTCTTACCTTCATGTAAGACCCCTATATATATTCTTCATACACATGCTTCGATCTTGTGAATCAAAAACATCCTCTCCAAGCTCAATGCAATTGCTTTATAGTTTTTGAGATCTTATTTGGTGAAGAAGAGAAGGCCTAGCATGAGAGAAAATAGACTGTGAAGTTAGCCAAGATGACTGCCTAATAACCCACTAAAGGTTTTCAATAACATTTTTTTTTTGAAACCACTTGCAAAGGATCAGGCAAATCATCCTTGGCTACATTTTATTTGGTAATTTTTCAATATTTATTATACATGGTAAAATATTAATAAATTATTACATGAATAATGTAATATTACTATTATATTTTAGAAATTTTTTCCGTCACACAAACATATAATGAAATAATTTCTCTTAAATTGTGGCAGTGAGACCCCATGCAATTCTTTAGACTTTTTGCTACTAGAAAATTAAAAGCCATAAAAGGTTCACAAGGCACACTTGCTTGGCAACTTGCTTTTTGACCACATCATTTTATCTATGGGTGGCAATTTGGGTCATGATTCGTTTATTTGTTCGATTCGATTCGCTTTAAAGCGAATACGGGTTTGAAAAAATGGATTCGTTTAATAAATGGGTCGATTCGATTCGTTTATTAAACGAATCGAATACGAATTTAAGTTCATTGATTCGTTTATTCGTTTAAGATTCGTTTTATTATTTTTATTTACTAGTTCTTGTTAATTTTCATTTAAGATTCGAGAAATTATAGCTAATTATCATAGAAAAAGTAATATTTTCTATATTTGGTGAGGTATTTTTAGTAAATATATTAATTACATAATTCATATGTATATATTTATGAAGAATTAATGTAAATCAAGTGTGGTAAATTATTTTATTAAATAATATCATTGACTAAACGAATAAACGAATATTCGTATTCGATTCGTTTAATAAACGAATCGAATACGAATCTTGATATTATGATTCGTTTAATAAACGAATCGAATACGAATCCATCATATTTTGATTCGATTCGTTTAGGATTCGATACAAATTCAATTCGTTTAGGATTCGATACAAATTCAATTCGTTGATTTATTTTGCCACCCCTAATTTTATCCCTTGCAATATTTGTGTGCTAAAAGGTTAAACCTCCAAGGGGTGTGGTTTGATGTCAAATGATTTAGGATTTGATTGTTAAGTCTCGAATTCGAGTATAGATAGTGTATTCTTATAAGTGTGTTAGATAGTCGAAATTTTTTTCCCATTATATTTAAGTCCGAATCGAATAATTTGATAATATGATTTCGAACGTTTCAAAAAAACATATTAAAAGGCTAAGATTATAGGTATCTATCTTGTTTGCTGGCTTGACCAGGTTTCACATTGTGTCGATATGTGCAATATTTTGTTAGTACTTTTCTTTTAAAGGTATATTGTTTAGGCAACCGATCATATAACTTATGTTTTTGGGTTATGTTTATTTTAAATCATTAAAATTAATATAAATTCATTGTTGAGTTGAGTTTTATATATGAATGTTATTTTTTTAATGATGATGGATAATTATTATATAATAATTTAAATATAATTAAATTTTAACCGTTGATTTTTTATCAAAACACCCATAATATAAAATTATGAAAAATTTAATACAATTCAATTTAACATTAAATTGAGGTTCTTTTGCTCAATTGATTTAGAGATGTAGAGATATAAAAAAAAAATTTCTCATTATTTTATATAGTGTACAATATTATTATAAGTTGAATGAAAACATAAAATGATTAAAAAAAAATACTTAATATGAACCATATAGTATGTTTATCCAGCGAATATTATTGTCAGGAGTCGGAGCTAGCAAATTAATTTAGAGAAGAAGACAAATATGTAAAACCACTACAATAATTAGTTTTTTTTAGTTTGTATCCGTTGGGAAAATAAAAAGAATTACTGTGTAAATTAATAATGTGATGTCATGTTTTTTATTTAAAAAAAAAAATACAATTTTAAGTGGGGGAAATTATTTCGTGGAGTCAATTGCGGATTGCCTACTCGTAAGGTAAGTAGATCGGTCCAAAATTATTATGTCAACTTTAAGGTTATTGATTCAAATATGTTTTAAACCTTGATTTATTTTTAGGCATCTATTTCAATATCCTTTCTCTTAGATTTTTTTTTAAAACATTAAAAATTATGCCGTCAAATCACCCCATCCGAGATTAAACAGAGTAAGTAAAACTCCGACTGTCCTAAACTCTTATAAAAAATACATCTCCTGAACTTGAACTCATGACCTGACAAATAAATATTAAGTTCTTTGTCACCAAACCACACCCCATGGGAACCTCTCTCTTAGAATCCACTAAACCTTAAAACCAAATACACATTTAACATGAGAGGACATATTAAAACTTGTACTTATTTGTTATAAATGATCAATTTTATGTGATATTGACTATCATCATTAGTAAATAAATGTCATCATTTTTTTTTATATAAGTGATACCATTTATTACGAATCCATATATAGAATTATTTTTAAAAATCAACTTGTAAAGTGAGGGTGTCCAAAAATAAATAACCATTAGCTAATTTCATATTTAATAAACGTGCGATAAATGAACCACAACACCCTTTGATATTCGATGATTATGACCTTTCACGTGTTGGGGTTTTAGGCGAAGGGAGCAGCAGAAGCACTGTTCGGGCGAAATCGTAATTTTAAAACTTTTTCAAATACCGAATGAATAATTCAATATCCAATATGAATAATTCATTCATATTTAACATAAACACATTTATACGATATCAAATAGCGACATAAATATATATGAAAGGTTGCGAAACTTTTACGAAAATGATTTTCCGCAAAATGACATAAAACGTATTTTTTGACCGAACCGACCACCTAATACACATGAGGGCTGCCCAAGTCAGCCCCAATAGTATTAAGGCAGTTCATGGGCTGTCTGAACAGTGACAAATTCACTGTTTGGGCAGCCGTCACCCGGTTGGCTCAAAAGTCACCTGGTGACGCCGTTTTTCGTCGTTTTCGCTTATTTCAACTCCGAAACAATTTCCGACAAATGTTCCAACACCCAAAACACATCCAATACATTTATATGACATCAATTTCATCAACATAAACCCAAATTTTCCACAACTGATCCAGAAACCAAAAATGTCAATTTTCATGCTTTAAATCCAATTTTTCAAGATTAATCCAATTAATCAAACACCAACCAAAGTCACTACACATGAACCACCCAAGAACAATTATAGGCATTACAATAGTGGTAATAATACTCTAGAATGACAACATAACATCAAATGATCAATTTGAACCAATATTACAATAATATTGTCCAAAACAACTTCACACATGCACTTCACTTCCAAATTCATCCACCAAAACCAAAAGCCCCAAATTCAACAAACAAAAGGAAACCTAGAACTATTCTAACAATTCAAGAAAACAAGAAACTAATTTCCAAGCTCAGGGTTGTAGAAGATTACCTTTAACTAATTCGGTAACACTCAATATCACACGAATCAAATCATATAAGATTCGATTTCTCCCACTAACCAATTCTATCACGATGAAATCGTAGAATAATCATATTGAGTAAGAATAACATTCATTAAATAACTTTAGAACCAATTGCCTTAAATTCATATGTTTGATCATATCAAACATCCTTGACCAATTCAAAGACTCACGATGAATTTTAAAATATAGTTTTCAAAACTTTAAATAGAATATCTTTGAACCATTCAAAATATTTTATCCGTTTTTCATCAGAAACATATTGAAAGTTCTCGAACCATTCAAGACGTTCATGTTGGACAATTATGACCCATAACATCACTATTTGTACATAACATGGTGTTGTTGTACAAATTAACTGTGTGACAAAGGAAATTGCTCTTTTATCATTTGTAATTGGATTATCGAGATATATAAATGATAGAAGTCCATATGATTAGTACCAGATTAATAAGATATGAGACATTATTAATCCACTAAGGTTTAATCATTAAATATCTCTAGTCGTAGTATTATCGAGACTGGACATCGATAATGCGGAATAGACTAGTATTGCACTTGTGCGCGTTGTGGGAGCACAACGACATAGTTCTCATATATTTAAGTATTGGATACTTATGCAAGTGTAATAGGAGGTTCTGTTTACTGATGGTACGGAAACAGCTTCGCTCTGGATATACCCCTCGGAATCCCATTGGTAGTATGACTATGTGTCTATGGGAATCTGAATCATGGTAGGTGTATTTGGTCTTAACCTGAGACTTGCATCGCTAATACTTGCGACAATCAGTATAATTTGGTTTTGGTCGTCCGGGGCTTTAACAGGTTCTGTGTACGCCTCTGCTGCGTATACTGAGAATCGTAGTGTATTGGGTGTGATGTCAAGATGGAAGTATCACTTCAGTCATATAAAGATGATGATCACGCAGGATACGTAACTGGTACTCGTGTATGCTGCAACTATAGGGATAATATGACAAGGTCATGATTATCCGATTATAGAGACTAGTTACCAGAGATCCGATATATGCTTCGTACGGTGCAGACACAATTCCAGCCCCAGGCCTAGCATGTGACATCTGATACTGGATTGTAATACGCAATACTAAGTACACTACGCCTGACAAAGATTACATATTCGTTTACAGAATATTTCTGGAGAATTGGGTAGGCACAATGCTTTGCTAGAAGCCAACTATGTCTTGTAAATCGGTAAGGACGTGGTACTGGGTACGCACGTATTCAGATAGTCCGATAACCGTATTTACTGCCAACATATCCATGGATCTCTTGGGTCGCTCCCCGAAGATTCACCGTTGAGATTTGACTCGAACAGAAAATTAATCTGGGATTAATTATGAGAGAGAAAATCAATCTGTGATTAATTACGATAATAAATTAATCTGGGATTAATTAAATGAGAAAGAATTAATCTGGGATTAATTGCGTCAAGAATTTATCTGGGAATAAATTCATCGAGAAGAGAGAACGCGATTAATTTAGAATTAATCCGTAAAGTAAATTTGATAGTGAAATTAGATTTTACTATTTAATTTATTTAATTGGGCTAAAATAATATATTAGATATATTAATTGAAATTAGATTTCAATACGGAATTAAAATTGGATTTTAATTCAAGCGAATGAATTAATTTAGAATTAATTCGCGAGCGACTTCCGTAATAATTTTGCTAGGCATTATTATTTAATTAAATTAGATTTAATTACGTAGCGATGAAAAATTCGTTTAATCGGATTAAACGTAACTGAGCCCGTAGTGTGCTGTCTAATCCCACTTGAATTTTGAATTTAATTAGGTGGGACCCACCAATCACATCACTTGTCAAAATGTGATGGTGGTAGATGGCAAAAGGTAAATGGTTTTTGTAAAACCACTTGCCTTTACCCAACATGGTTTTTGAAACCATATATATCACACATTTGTTTTGGAAACAACAACTATTTCACTCTCTCTCATTTTCTTCTCACATTGCCGATTGCTTCTCACTTTGGAGGAGAAAATTTTCTCTCAATTTTTGTTCAAGCTAGCATTTAAAGGAGTGAATCAAGGTGATAGGGAAACTCACCCAAGTGTTGGAACACTCAAAGAAGGCTTGGAAGCTTCAACATCCATGGAAAAAGTCTTGAAACCCATCCGATCAAAGTAAGTTTTTTTTTCCGCAACTCTCTTTGATTATTCGCACTTTAATCATGCTTAGTGCTCTTGTGGCATGTCTTGGAGACTAACAATGATATCAGAGCCATCCTAAGTTTGATTTGGAATTTTAGGGTTCGTGACTTTAATTGGGAATTTTGTGTTTAGAACTTGATTTTCCTAAATTGGTTGTTGGGTTATGTTTGAATGATGTTGAATTGGATTTGTGCATCTTCAATTTTGTGAAAAATTGATAGGATTAATTTCCCCAAAATATATCCCTTGGCCGAAACTTAAAACCTTTAAGCTAATGGTGATTTTTTGAAAATTAGTCAATTGGATGTGTTGTTGGCATGAAATGTATATTGGATGTTGATTTAATTGGATTAGAATCAAATTGCATAATTATTTCTTGTCAAAACCGTGAGCATGAAGCATGTTATAATGAATTGTTTTACTTCAATTTATGTTGGACATGAATTGGAATTAAAGAGCATAATTAATTGGATTAATTAAATATTTTGGAACATTAGATTAGTGAATTAATTGTGTTAATTACACTTGAATTGAATTAATTTGTGATTTGGAATAATGAGTTAATTTAATTTGTTGTATTTGGGCTTAATGGGATTGGTTGGGCCAAGTTTGGTTTAAGATAATTGGTTGGATCCAATTGGGCCTAAAACCATTTCCATAAAGTCCAAATATGATAATTGGGTCTTTAAAATTTTAATTGGGCTTAATGGGCCTAAATTGATTTTTGGCATAAGGTGATTCCTACTTGGGCCTTGGCATCTTGGGTTTGACCCATGATTGCCAAAGCCCATGCCTAAAGAATTAATTAAAAGTCCATTGGACTTTAATTGAATAGTATTTGATACTAATTGGGCATTTGAGACCCATAAAGATTGGATTTGGAATCCAAATCTAAAAGGCACTATTAAAAGTGTAATTATTTAATTTGGAATTAAATATGAATTAGTATTTAATATAATTTAAATTGGATTTAAAATTATAGTTCGATATAATTCAAGAATACGTACTTTGAGTATTTATTCTTAAACGAGTTGGACTCGCGCAAATCAAATCGTTGTTTGAACATTGGATGATCATTAATTAAAGATTAATTAATTAGATTAGATTGATTGATAACATGCTATGTGTGAATACTTGGATGTATGTATGAATAATGTATATCAGATGAATATTAGAAGGGTGAGGGCAATTTTGGAAATTGTTGTAATAAATTTAGAATTTATTTAGATTACTATTCTTACTAGATAACTATATCCAAAATAGATATCTATTTAGATTATTAATCGTGACTTAGTAACTAAGTCACTAACCATCTTGATTTTCAAGAAAATCGGAACAACAGTTCCCGATGGTTTGAACTAATCTAGCAATATCTAAGTCTACTGTCATTCTAGAACCTATTCTAGAAATACGCAACCATAAGTAAAATCAGAAAACATATTCAAGTAATATGCTATGCAGTGGATTAGAAGTATAATTCTATAAACAATATAGAATAAAGGAAAACAAAAGCAGCAATTTCCATAAAATTACACACTACTTTAGTTATGGATTTTTTAACCCAGCAGCGTCTCCCTCTAATTTACGTAATACCGTAATCCCCAACGGAGAACGGGAATTCAATAATTAAATCGAATTCCATAGTGAGAGTGAGATCCCATGAATATATTTCGACTCACAGCTTTGGCAAGATATCGTCTACGTATATTTATTAGGTAGACAACTCATTGTCAATCACTCACCAGTGACTTCTGATTTTGGTCCTGACCGTTTCTCGTTATGCCAGCTTTGGCACGTTCACAAAGAGGCGTATCAAGGCTTCACTTGTCAATGACAAACTCAAGCTACCGATGTAGTTCCGACAGCTTTGGCACGTTCATGATTTCCACTTTCACTTGAATTTGTCTAGTATCAATATACAACCGGCATGGATAAAATTCTATCAACTACACCCTCACTGCTTTGGCACGATCTCGGATGCAGCCATAGAAAGTTACCCATAAATCGTATTGACAAGACGGACCAAGAAACATGCATCCAATACACATTACTTTACAGTCTTATTTTAAGCGGGGATATTCCTCAAGGAAGCATTACTCTACATCAAATGCAGAATTATAATCCAGATCAATTTCTAAACAGTTCAATTCTACTTTAGAAAAACATAACTAAACTTAACCATTAAATTTCTGTTACGTTTCCCATTAGCGTAGAACCGAAAAGTCAAGAAATATTTAAATTACATGCATGTGCGAACATCAAATTGGATTACATATCATATATCAAGCATGACTAATGTAATGGATGAAGCATCATACTTGCTCTGATTCCATTTTTATTGGGGTTTTGGGCGAAGGGCGCGGCGGAAGCACTGTTCGGGCGAAATCGTATTTCTAAAACTTTTTCAATTACCGAATGAATTATTCAAAATCCAATATGAATAATTCATTCATATTTAACCTAAACACATTTATTCGATATCAAATAGCGACATAAATATATATGAAACGTTGAGAAACTTTTACGAAAATGATTTTCCGCAAAATGGCATAAAACATGTTTTTTGACCGAACCGACCACCTAATACACATGAGGGCTGCCCAGGTCAGCCCCAATAGTAGTAGGATAGTTCATGGGCTGCCCAAACAGTGAAAAATTCACTATTTGGGCAGTTGTCACCTGGTTGGCTCAAAAGTCACCCGGTAGGCTCAAAAGTCACCCGGTAACGCTGTTTTTTGCCGTTTTCGCTTATTTCAACTCCGAAACAATTTCCGGCAAATGTTCCAATACCCAAAACACACCCAATTCATTTAAATGACATCAATTTCATCAACATAAACCCATATTTTCCAGAACTGATCCAGAAACCAAAAATGCCAATTTTCATGCTTTAAATCCAATTTTTCAAGATTAATCCAATTAATCAAAACACCAACCAAAGTCACCACACATGAACCACCCAAGAACAATTCTAGGCATTACAAGAGTGGTCATAACACTCTAGAATGGCAACATAACATCAAATGATCAATTTGAACCAATATTACAATAATATTCTCCAAAACAACTTCACACATGGATTTCACTTCCAAATCCATCCACCAAAACCAAAAGCCCAATTTCAACAAAAAAAGGAACCCTAGAACTATTTTAACAATTCAAGAAAATAAGAAACTAATTTCCAAGCTTAGGGTTGTAGAAGATTACCTTTAATCTCTTGATTTCCAAAGCCTTTTCTTGAGTTTTCCTTTATTTTCTTCAAGATTTGATCAAACAAATCTTAGGGTTATTTGTTTTGAAGCTCTCGGCCATGGTGGAGAATTATGTGAGAGAAAATAAAATTTTCTAATCAAGAAGGAGCATGACGAAGGAGCATGACCGACTTTTGGGGGGTAGAATGATCATTATGCAAAAATTTAATCCAATTAATTATATTAAACTTTATGTTAACCAATCATAATTGCACACATAAAGTTTAAATAAATCATGCCATATGTTACAATAATAATTAAACACATTTCATAACATTTATGAAATATGAATATTATTTAACTATTCAAATATTTAACAATTAAATATCTAAATAATTAATTATTATAATTATTATATATATATATATATATATATGTATTTTTATTTACATTAAATAATAAATATATATATTTATGACATGTGTCAAAATCTCATTTGACAATTAATTAATATGTATCAAATCGAATTTTGTATCAAATACAAATACATATTAATTATTAAATGACCAAAATCCCCTAAAGCATGTGTTATCGTTTAACCGTTTAAACGATTCGAATTAACTCATTTAATCTGATGAAGTATTATGAATAATCTGTATTATTCATAACGCGTTGCCCAAGTGCTCAACGAGTACACTTCATATTGTGAGACTCTCTAAGTTTAGGTTTATCCGTCACGAAATCCAATTTCGTGTCCATAATTCACTCACTCATGAATTATGAAAACCACGGATAATCTCGCTAAACTATGCAAGTCGAGGTCATTTCATACGTATAATCCCTTCATTACAGGCTATCCATATTATACATGAGATATAGATAAGAACGTCAAATCTGTTCGGTATAATATAGTCGACTTTCAATTTACGATCTCTAAATAATACACGGAACTGATTTCCGAAGTTATACACGACCATGGATTTACTATATCGTAAACACGTGCAGGATGCCTATGACCTGTACACAGGATTGACAGATCCTCTCTTGATACGCACTGGATATCATGAGCATCACTCCACACCCAACGAACAGGCGGAGGTCTGATCATAAATAGATCGGTGACGTGACTACCATCAAAGTATGGAGGATAACTCATATATCCCACTGTGGTATCTCAAGTCGAAGGATTACTATGCTCGCTCAACTCGAGAAGATTCCTATTGACGTTGGTGTACCATCTATTAGGAAATCTTCAGTGAGTCGTTCAGTGTTTATCAAATAAACACCTACATGTCTATACGAGTCTTCCGAAACTCATGGTTCATTAGGATAAACCATCGGACCAGGTCACGATATACGACATGTACTGGTCTCAGCGGATTTTACTAACCGACCCGTGTTAGTAAATCTTGACCAGGAATTTTATTTAAGGATATACATCTTATAGTGACGCATCCCAATATCAATTACAAACTACGTTGTAACTGCGCACTATGTTGTAAATCCTAGGGTTTTTGTCTAATATACACATATCACTAAACCAGATTTAGTTTCAATCTAATCGTAATTAGATCGAATATGTGTATAAAAGACAAGATGTGCTACCATTAAATAAGTAATATTATGGAAAATAGAATTGCTCGTATTCATGAATCGGACATAAATACGATACGGATTACCACTCCGAGCACCAACCCTAATAATTTCTCTCACTTGCTCTAGTGCCAATCCATGGTATCATATACACATCTCAATGTATATCACATACTCATGGCCCTCAAGAGCTCACCTATCACTCAAGAGGTAGACAACAACAAGTAAGCCCGCTTTAACAAATTGAGTCCGTCCAACAAACTCAATCATTTTCCTTAGCCATCATCATTCATATTTTGTAGAATCCAAATTCCACATCAATATGACTCAGACGCTATATCAGTATTGTGCTATAGCTACTGAGTTGTCTATGTATTTAGAGATCAAATCCAAATACTATGCAAACAACTGCAAACACAATGCCAATATCAAAACTTCTAATTGATAATGTCATTATGCAACTTCATAAGTCAATACTTCATAAGTTACAACTAATTCTACTGAGTCAGATTTGGACCAGCGAAGAGTCAAATCCGGTCTAGTCAGCTGCCACGTTAGATTTTATGGTACAGTGGTCTGCCACGCCAGCAATTCTGGTCCAATCAGCAGCCACATCATCTGTTACGTGTCAAAAACGTCAGCATACCTGGTGAATTTCATTAAGCCCCCTAAAGTCTCTGAAATTTACATTTCAGCCCCAAAAGATTTATAAATTTATAAATTGCCCTGAGTCAGATTTGGACCAGCGAAGAGTCAAATCCACTATTTTTTACCATTCTGATCGTAACGGTGATCTCCAATTTGTGAAAATCAACCCCGATTTTATCCTATTTTCATTTTAAACTTAAAACTTAAAATAAAAATGGAATAATTCTCTTTTGGTGCTATGATCAAACTGATAACAACCAATTACTCCCTCTGGTGACCTCATACGATAGATTATTTGCATTGTAAATATTTTTTCGATATAGTCAATATGAAAGGAGTGATACCATATTTGTTAAAGAGAGTGACTGAAATAAACTCAACAACAAAACTCTGGGTCAGATTAGGCAGTGGATTGGCCATATTGTCTTCCACCATATAGTACATGACACAAATACTTACGAAATATGGATAAAATTGGAAGGAATGTATTAGGCCAAGATAACTCGGAATAAAGCCATCTTAATGAGGCGTTTGGTGAATTTGAAGCTACGGAGTGAAACTTGAACTTCCAATGCATAACATACCAATGAGTTCCAGAGCTTGGTGAATCAGCTGTTTACAGTAGACATGCAGGTGTGAGATGGAGTACAATCTATCCTACTACTTAGTTCTATTCCTGATAGTTGGGAGACATTAGTGGTTACTCTCATCAATTCGGTTCCATGAGGTAAACTTACAATGCCTATGGTAAAAGATGAATTGTCGTATGAAGAATCCAGGAGAAAAGACGTTGGCTCAGAACAAACATAAACCTTCATCACGGAGACTTGATGAAGATATCGAGGAAGAGAAAGAGGGAGAGACGAAAGCACAACCAGATTTAGATCCTCAGATAGAAGGATATTTACCTATAAGTGCTACCATCGTGGCATAGAATGCGACTTAAAGAAGAATTATCAAAAACTGCAATGAGAGCAGGATCAATGCAATTTCTAGCTGAAGAATAACGAATGAGAGACACTAGTAGTTGTCCAGAGAGTTGTAGTCATATGCTTCATGTAGGAAGAGACATGTCTTCACACCGCAACCCAAGATGTTGAGTGGGTGGTAGACATTGTGGCATCTTCCCACGACACTCCTCACAGAGATTTCCGTATAACATATAAAACATGAGACTTTGGTTCAGTGAAGATGAGAAATATCAATTCCTCTGGGATAGTAGGAATTAATGATATTCAATTGCAGACAAATGTCTCATGTACATTAAATTTGAAAGATGTCATGCATGTTCCAAAACTTCGGCTGAATCTACTCTCGGGGATAGACCTTGAAAAATATGACTATGACAGTCACTTCAGAAATGACACATGAAGAATGAAAATTATTTCATGGTTGTCGCTCAATGACATGTTTGCGGCACATTATACAAGACTCATGTGAAAATTTATGCAAACAGCCTCAATGTAACTGAAAAATAGGATTCTCAAAATATGTAGAACTAGAGACTTGGTCACATGAGTGAGATAAAGTTGTCTACTCTGTCCAAGAAGGAGCTTACCAAGGATGTTGTACTAGGTTCTTGCAACCATTATTTGTTTGGTAAGTAACACATAATCTCATTTAATTTCTCTTCAAAGAGAATATCAAAGTTGCTCAGTCTGGTGCACTCTGATGTTTGTGATTCCTTGGAGGTTGATTCACTGGGCAGTAATAAGTATTTTCTGATTTTCATTGATGATGCATTCCGGAAAGTATAGATGTATTTCCTCAAGATGAAAGATCATGTCATAAATCAGTTCAAGTTGTTCCACGCTATGGTGGAGCGTGAAACATGGAAGAAGTTGAAGTGCCTCTGCACAGACAATGAAGGTGAGTACAGTTCCAGAGATTTCGATGCCTACTATATGAGACACGACATGAGAGAACAATTTCACGCACCCCATAGAATAATGATGTAGATGAAAGAATGAACTACATCATTATAGAGAAAGTCAGAAGCATGATCAGTATGACTAAAATGCCAAATCTATTTTGGGGAGAAGCTGTTCGTACCGCCTGCTACCTGATCAACAGTTCACCATCTTTACTGTTGAATTTTGAGATTTCAGAGAAAATGTAGTCTGGTAAGAATCCATCATACTATCACCTTAGAGTATTTGGTTGTTTAGTCGTTGTATATGTATCCAATATGCTTAGACAAAAGCTCGATGCAATGACTACTCCATGTTTATCCTAGGCTATGGAGATTAAGAATTTGGATACATAATATGATATCTGAAGGAAAAAAAATGATTATTAGAAGCCATGATGTAGAGTTTCTTGAAGACCAAACAGTTGAAGACATTGAAAAGCCCAAGATGTCTTCCAATTTTAGTGCCGACAGAAATCCAGACCCAGTACCAGCATAATTAGCCACAGATAGAATGCACGATGAAATTCCAGAAGCAGACCTAGAGGAGGAAAATGATGATGTTGAATAGGAGGAGACACAACCTGCTCCATCAGAAGCTACAGAAAAGAGTGTTGAGCAGAGGGAGTCGCAACCCGCTCCACTAGATGCTATAAGATCATATATAGATTTGGATGATGACAGACCTCCTGAAACCAGTGGACCTCGTACACGAAGATCTGAGCGAGGCAGGATTCCATCAATTAGATATCTGAGATCCAAATATATTTTGATTACTGATGATGGGGAGCCAGCGAGTTTCCCACAAGGCAAGAAGACACTGAAGAGAAATATGTGAAGAAACATGGCAGCGGAACTGTGCTGTACAGAGACATAGAAGAAGAGTACTGTGTAGAGACATAATGAAATGTATTGTGGAGAGACGTAACAAAAAAGTACCGTTCAGAGACACAGTGAAGTATGTTGTGCAGAGACACAACCAACATGTTAATAAATGTGGTTACACGAGATAAAGCTATAGCTGTGCAGAGACATAGTCGGAATAGCCATCAGATGAAAATCGTTTCGAATACAGTTGGAGGGGGAGAATTGATACGAATCCAACATGCATGATTAATTATTACAACCATCACTAATCAATTAATGGTTTGGTTTTGGTGTAACCACCCCTAACCACTTAATGAGTGGACAATCATGGCAATCACTCCACTAATTGTGTTGAGTTAGAAGGCAAGTCATTGCCTATAAATTGAGCTCTCATTTGCATGGGTGTGCATCGGTCGGTTTGGTCGGTTAATCCTTGATTTTTTAACAATAACCGAAATTTTCGGTTAAATAAAAGTGTGACTGATTTAACCAATTTATGACACATAACCATTAACCAATTAACCATTATATTTCGGTCGGTTATGGTTAATTCGGTTATTAACCAATCCAAGCAATCACAATCTATTTGGCTCCTGAAATTTCACTCTATTTTATAACATGTTTGATGTTTTTTTATACCCAACTAGAACGGCTAAAAACCTAAAGTGCAAAATTGCATGGATAACAAAATAGGTATTAACTAATTTGGAAGAAGCAGAACTTACAAAACAAGGTGAGAAGACAAAGACGAGAGGAAGTCGAGAGGAGAGACGATGATGCTACACGCTTGCAAAGGTTTTGTGATTTTGGGAGAAATGATGTTGCACGCCTGCAAAGGTTTTGTGATTTTGGGATTTTGGAATTTTGTGAATGTGAGTCGGCTGCTGGCTGTGGAAATTAGGTTTTTGAAGCATTAGTTTTGGTTTAGGGTTTTGAAGCATATATATATATATATATATATATATATATATATATAGTTTAATTTCGGTTAATCGGTCGGTTCGGTTATACGAATCTCATAACCGTAACCGAACCGAATAACCGAAAAAGTTAAAAATTGTAACTGCAATAATTGATTTAACCGGATTAACCAAACCGTAATAAAAAAAATTGGTCTGAACGGTTCGGTTAATCGGTTAAAACCGATTAATGCACACCCAGAGTTCAAGTATCTCCAACAAGAAGCTCCAAGTAAAAGAGCTTAGAGAGTGAAGTGTGAGGTTTTTTGTAACAAAATTTGTAATTTTTATAAATTCTATTTAAGAAGTAATATAGAGTAAATTTTCCTCATAAACACTCTTCAGTTGTAAGAGAATCACAACATATATGTCGTTTTTTTCCTTATAAAGTATGGGTTGCATGTTTTAAGTTTATAAACTTATGGGTGTTTGTTTGTTTGATTTGACGTTACGGCTCATTTTGCTATAAATTTTCAAATAGAGTTTCAATTAGTAAAATTTAATAAAAAAATTAGATGTTTGGTTGTTAATATGAGTTCTTATTAAAATGATTGTTTATATTTTATTATTAAATGTATGTTAAAATAATAATTGGGTATAATGAATTTTTAAATATTATATTTTACTATTAAACATATGGAAACATAATATTTTACTATATTTTCAACAAAATTTTAGTTGACTTTTGCATTTTAATACTGTCAACTAACAGAAAAATAGTAAAATATTAGATTTTATTTAAATTTATTAGTAAAATATAATATTTCAAAATTTACGGTACCTAATTATTATTTTACCATATGTTCAGTAATAAAAATAAAAAACCCTTATTAAAAATTATAAAATTACTCTATAAACAAGTTTTTTAAAGTTATGTTAGGAAAGTAATGCAATAATTATGCGAAATAAAATAAATTTTAACATTTTAACTCTTTAACTCTTTAAAAAAGCTTTATAACATTCACTTTAGAAGCCTAAAATTTGAGCTTCTTACCGTAAAAGCAAAATAATTTTTTTTTTTTTTTAATTTTCAAAAACTCTAAGCAAGTTATAAGTACCAAACAACACCAAAAAAATGGCATTAAAAAACTCTTTTGATCACAAGAAAATCTATACAAAATATGCACTTAATCATTTATTGCAGGTTATATTAGAGGTAAACTAATTTTTTTAATTCTAAAAGCTATTTTCAAAAATTTTGATGGTGTTTGGTTGTATTTTAAGTTGAGTTTTTGAGGATTAAAAATTTATTTTGCCTTTACTAGTAAAATCTCAAAATTTGGGATTTGGAGAGTAGAGCTTGAAAAACTTTTTTAAATATTAAATTAGCTATAATACCCTTATTTAATTTAACAATATTATTTCATTTATTTCCTAACACAGCTTAAAAAAACTTATCCAATAAAATAATTATATAATTTTTAATAAAAGCTATCATTCACAACCAAACACTTAAAAAGTATTTGTCAAAAGTTTTATTTCTAAAAATTATAGTGATAAAAACTCTATTTGAGACTATATTTTAATATAATGAACATCCTAAAAATGACAACTTCTCTCGTGTATCCACTATCCTTCCATTGCTATCCCTAGACTGTAAGTTGAACTTAGTCTTCATAATAAAAAAAATTAATAAAATAACCAAATATTACACCTAGATTAACGAAAAAAATGGTCTAAGGGATCACATTCTCATCAATCAAATCAAGATAATCATTGGTTGACTGAACTGTAAAATAGAAATTTTTTACATGGCATAACAATGAAGGTCATACATATCCCATTGAATTATTATATTATTTTTATCCACCACAAGCTCACTAATTTCCTCAAGAACCAGAGTCATCCGTAGAGGATCTAACTAATGAAGTGGAAATAGTTGGAGGAAACCCAAAGAAATATAGCAAGGCTTGAAGTATTACTTCAAAATCAGGCAACATCCTTGAAAATACTAGAAACCCAAACGAGATAGCTAGTCAGTAACCAAAGCTATATACCTCAAGGGACACTACCAAGTGATGCTGAAGAAGACCCATGAAATCAAGAGAATTATAATGACATCATAAAAGGGGAGAGAGGTAGAGCCATATATAGAGACCGAGGTGTCCATTCAAGAACTTGAGTAAGCAGAGTATAGAATTTATCTAGAAAATCCTTCATTCATTGAGTGCATTTATGAGGAAGTTGTGGAAAAAAGAGTTGGACAAAAGCATCTTAGTGAGCCAAATGAAAATCTTAGGATACAAGTGCACATAACACAATATGGGGAAATCAGCATCGTTGACACCGCCTATGAACTTGAATATTGAAAGAGGTTTGTCGATCAATTATAAAGAGATGAGATTGATTTAAGGGAATATTGTGGGGATGTTGTGATATTAGGTTTTTTTATTTTGCTACTTTCGCGTATTTAAATTTACTTGTTTTTACTTTAATTCACTTAGTAATCTTCTTCTTTCATATTCTCTAGTATAAATAATATTAGGGTTGATAAAACTTTAGTATTTTACATTAATAATAATTTCTCGTGGGATCGATATCTTTTTATATTACTTATATGATATATGTACTTACATGGTATATCAAATCACGTATTTATTGAATATTCGTCAGAGGTTACAAGTGTGGAAATCCTCAAGCGTTTTGACCATCTTTTATTATTTATCTTATTACACTCTTTTTATTATTTTTCATATAACACTCTCAACAAGGTTCAATTAGCGTCATATATATATATATATATATATGTTGGAAATTGTTGATTGAGAATTATTTGGTGTTGTTAAATAACAACAATTAGTAATAATTTCATGTTGGAAATTATTAAGTAACAACAAGAGTTGTTAATCAATTAATTAAGTAACAACAAGAGTCGTTAAGTAACAACAATTAGTAAAATGTTAAGTGGGGAACATATGGTACACCCATGATGGTAACATTTTTGGAAGGGTTAGAGAAAGTCATTATGCATCCAAATACATGTGATTACATAGTAATCAATGCATGTGATTAAATAGTAATCAATGATTAATAGTAATCCATGCATGTGAGCTAATAGTGACTTGGTTTCCTTCCTATAAATAAGACCATTTGCTTATTGAGTTAAGCAATCAATTAAGTTTGATTAAGAGGTCTCTACAAGTTTAAAGGTATGCAATTGTGTTGTGGTTAATATAGATTTATTTCAATTAGTTTGTAAATAAATCTATGACTAGAAATACATGTATGGTTAGATCCTAAGAGGACAAACATGTAAATATATTAGGGATTATGTTTCCTAACATTGGTATCAGTAGCTTAAATGCATGTATTCTAGTTAGATTACACAAAAAGTGCATGAACATGCATGAAAAATGTTGAAAATGCTTCTGTTTTTTGTTTTTACAAAAATGATTTTCTTCCAACTTTGGGCCATAATAACTCTCTGTAGAAAATTTATAATCGCTTTTTCAAATATGTTTTGAAAACTATGTCATGAGATCTTCAATTTGGTATATCATTTGCTTAATTTGGATTAAAATTGAGAAATATATAGACCCTAGAAGTTGGCTAGACGAATATGTTTTTACCCAGAAAAACACTCCCAGAAGAGCCAACCTACATGTCATCCGGTATTTATAAAATCAGACGACAAGTCGTCCGATTTGTGTACAACAAGTCGTACGCTTAGAGCTCAAAGGGACGACATGTCGTCCATGTATCACTCAACCGACAAGTCGGTTCCACCTATAAATGACAACCGACATGTCATACAGTCACGGAACACGCGGATGACATGTCGTCTGCGCGTGTAACTCGGCTGAGACTGGCCGGCGCGTGAGAGCGCGTGAGGTAGGGGTGGCAAAACGAATCAACGAATCGAATTTGTATCGAATCTTAAACGAATCGAATCAAAATATGATAGATTCATATTCGATTCATTTATTAAACGAATCCTAATATCAGGATTCGTATTCGATTCGTTTATTAAACGAATCGAATACGAATATTCGTTTATTCGTTTATTAAACGAATCGAATACGAATATTCGTTTATTCGTTTAGTCAATGATATTATTTAATAAAATAATTTACTACACTTGATTTATATTAATTCTTCATAAATATTATAAATATGAAATATGTAATTAATATATTTACTAAAAATATCTAACCAAATATCGAAAACATTACTTTTCTATGATAATTAGCTATAATTTCTCGAATCTTAATTGAAAAATAACAATAACTAGTCAAAGAAAATAATAAAACGAATCTTAAACGAATAAACGAATCTATGAGCTTAAATTCGTATTCGATTCGTTTAATAAACGAATCGAATCGAATTGACCCATTTATTAAACGAATCCATTTTTTCAAATCCGTATTCGCTTTAAAGCGAATCGAATCGAACGAATAAACAAATCCTGACCCAAATTGCCACCCCTAGCGTGAGGGCGAGTGGGAGCCTGTGGCCGGCGCGTGGAGGCGCGTGAGCCACTTCTGAGGCACGTGTATGGCGCATGAAGTTTGTGTCGGCCCGTGTGGGTCATGTCTGTATCGGTTTGCTTCGGTAATTCCGATCTGTCATGATTAAATGTCTAAACCTTTTTACATATTGTATTAATCGGCCATGATAAATTTATTTTATCATATAAACTTTGTGTTTATGTAAATAAATATCTTTGTGATGTTTATTTTAGTCAATGTAACTTTGTGTTTCATTGTATTGATTTTTCCTTGTATTTGTTGCAGAAAAATCATGGCGATTATTCGAAAAGTTGCAAAAATGATTACGACACCCACAGACAGGGAGATGATATCAGACATGTTGTTGAATATGGATAAATATCGAATGAGTGAAAGAGATGATATGATTTCGCATATCATCACTTTCAATAACATGTTACAGGAGTCTATCTGGGCAGGTAATTGGATAGGACAGCCAAATAGATTTAGATTACTGAGAAACACTCTCCCTAAGATATGGCAAAAACAGCTTACTCGTATTTGGATATTAGTAAAACGTGAGGAAAAACATGTTCCTGAGGTTAGCGGTTCAGTATCTCCAGCATAAGGCAAATAATACAATTTTTCCTTTGATGTCTCGGAAACGTTGTAAGGATCCTAAATTTGCTATAGGTTTTCCATGGCTGTCCAAGATCAATTACGAGTTACCTAAAGAGTTTGAGGATTCGTATCCCAAAACATATATGAGTTGAGACTCTACAACTGGGAAAATTATTATTGTAAAATATTAATTTCTATCATGTTTTTTCTGTGTGTAATGATTTGTGTGTAATGATTTGTTATTTCACGACATGTAAATATTGTATTTATATATGTGGATGTTTTAATGTTGAATTTAATTTATGTAATTAAATAAATGATTGTCATGTACATTAATTGTCGCATGATTAAGAGGTTCTAAAATTTTATGTAATTTTTTAGAGAATGATTTTACATGATTGATTATGTTGATAATATTTTTACATTGGGTAATTAGATGATGATTGGACACATAGTGGCCTTTTGAATCTAACCACATTGAAGAATTTTATTAAACATAATTTGTTTCATGATAAAATAAACAAAAGTATTAACAATTGTGCATGAATGTCTGTAGAAACTTTGTGTGTTTTAAATGGCTTCCGCAACAAAGAACATTATCGCTGAACTCAATAAGGGTGAGAAACTGAATGACGATAATTATGAAATTTGGAGCATGAAAATCCAATATGTGCTAGAAGAACAAAAGGTTCTTGAAACCCTGAAAATGAGCATGGATGAACCTGAACAGGGCACTACGGCCCAACACAGGCGAGACCGAGAGACTTATGAGGCCTGGAAGAAAAAGAATTCAATTTCCCGCATTACGTTGCTAAGCAGTATGGATAATGACCTAATGAAAGAGTTCATGAAATATGACATGGCTAAGGACATGTGGTCCACGCTAGCTGAAAAGTTTGGTAGTACCTCAATAATCAAACTCAGGTCACTGACAATCAAGTTTGACACATACAAGAAACGCCATGAGTTTACTATGTCAAAAACTTGAGGCAAATGTAAACATGATTACTGAACTGGCAGATGCTGGACATGTTCTTACAGATGAACAGAAAGTCCAAGCGGTCATTCGTTCTCTTCCAAATAGCTGGGAGCATATGAAGATGCATTTGACCCACAATGAGAGCATCAAAACCTTTGATGATGCTAAACGTCACCTTGAATTAGAAAGCGACCGACTCGCGGCCGCTAAGTCAAATACTGAAGTGTATATGACAGAAACTAGCAAACCTGAGGGTTTCAAGAAGAAAAGAAAATTTCATGGTGGTAGGTTCCAGTTCGGAAAAGAACAAAATTCTCCCAAGCCAGAAAAGAAACAGAAAACTAATCAACATTGGAAAGGAAAACGTCCTACCAAAAAGAAAAACATGGCAAAGGTTAAATGTTTTAACTGTGGAAAGAAATGTCATTTTGCTCGTGACTGCACTGAGCCTAAAAAGGTGAATACCTTTCGTGCATATTTAAATGAAATATGTGTTTCAAGTTCAATCTTTCTAACTGAATCTAATCCTTTGTGGACTGTAGACTCAGGAGCCACAGACCATGTAGCGAAGGATAGAGATGCCTTCGTGGAATTTCGACGAATTTCACCTGGGGTGAAGTGGATATATGTTGGCAACAACTCACGGGTTGAAGTCAAAGGCATAGTTATGCATGGTGGAAAAACTTTACTACTACATGATGTATTGTTTGCTCCACAAATTTGTCGAAATTTAGTTTCTGTGTTGGTTTTGGTTAATTTAGGTTTCAATTTAAACTTCCATAAATTTGGTGTTGATTTGTACTTAGGTACAATACACTATGGTTCTGGTTATTTTCTTGATGATTTTATTGTATTGAATGTTGAGTGTTTCAATCACAATTCGAGTTTTTCTTTTGTTACTTCAACTGTCAATAATGATGGTGATGCAATTGTGTGGTATGCTAGACTTTGCCACATTGGCCAGCAAAGAATGAACAGATTAGCCAAAGAAGGCTTTCTGGGAAATATTGAGAAGGTAGAATTGTCAACCTGTGAATATTGCTTGGCTGGAAAAACTGCGAGAAAACCATTTGGAAAAGGGACTAGAGCAGAATTTCAATTACAATTAATCCATTCAGATATCTGTGGTCCAATGAATGTCAGAGCAAGGCATGGAACATCTTATTTCATCACATTCATAGATGATTTTACACGATTTAGTTATGTCTATTTGATTGCTCATAAATCTGAAGCATTAGAATGTTTCAAGAAATTTATGAATTTAACAGAAAATCATTTGGACAAGAAAATTAAAGTACTACGCACTGACCATGGTCATGAGTACTTATCTGATCAGTTCAGAGAATTATGTGATGAAAAATGAATTAGTCGTCAGTTGACTACTCATGCTACTCCTCAACAAAATGGTGTTGCGGAAAGAAGAAATAGAACTCTTCTTGAGATGGTTAGGTCTATGATGGCACAATCAAATTTGCCTATAACCTATTGGGGTGATGCATTATTAACTGCCACATATGTACTTAACCGAGTGCCATCAAAATCTGTGTCCACCACACCATATGAGTTATGGACAGGTCGTAAACCAGATATTCACTTTCTAAAACTTTGGGGTTGTGCGGCCTATGTTCATGTGCGTTCTCACGAACATGGAAAGTTAGGCCCAAGAGGAAAAAAATATCTTTATAAGATATTCTGAACAATCAAAAGGGTATGTTTGCATAGTGAACATGAAAGTGGAGGCGTGACAGAATTTGAATCACGAGATATCACATTTTTAGAAAATGATTTTCCTAAGCATGGAGAGATAGGTCAAGATTTATCTCTATATGAAACTTAAGATCACATGGATCACATGATTGGTGAACACTCGGGTTTACTTAATTCAAGTGGGAGTTATGAGAGAAATTTGAGAAAACATGATGAATCTGTTTCACATGAATCTCAAAATGATGAATTAGTTTCACACGAGTCTCATTTACGTGATCCGAGTGGAAGTGATGTACATAATCCAAGTGGGAGCAATTTGCACGACCCAAATGGGAATAATATGGAAAGTGAGGAATCAGTTCCACCACTAGAATCTCAATTACGACGTAGTAATCGTATAGGTATTCCTCGACGTCGTTTCGATATCGAAGGAGAAACCTTTATGATTCTACCTCAAGATGATGAAGAACCTAGAAACATAAAAGAGGCTCTTCAGTGTCCTGCTAAGGAAAAATGGATGAAAGCAATGGAAGAATAAATGAAGTCAATGAGGTCCAACCAAGTTTGGGAATTGGTTGATCTACCCAAAGGACGCAAAGCTATCAAGAACAAATGGGTTCTTAAAATAAAGCGTAATGTCGATGGCAATATCAAAGATATAAAGCACGGCTTGTAGCAAAAGGGTATACACAACATGAAGGAATTGACTACGAAAAGACTTTTTCACCCGTTGTAAGGTTTACCTCAATTCGCTTGATTCTTGCTATAGTAGCAAACATGGATCTAGAATTACATCAAATGGATGTAAAGACTGCTTTTCTGAATGGAGAACTTGATGAAGAAATCTACATGGAACAACTAGTAGGTTTCTTAAAAGAAAATGAAAAAGAGAAAGTATGTAGACTTTTAAAGTCTATATATGGTCTCAAGCAATCGTCTAGACAATGGTATATACGATTCCACAATACAATCATTTTGAATGATTTCACAATGATAGATGGGGATCATTGTGTGTACACCAAGAGAGATAAAGATAAGTTCATTATCTTATCTTTGTACGTGGATGATATACTTATAGCCGGAAATGATAAGGAGTTTGTAAAACACATCAAAGAATGGTTATCATCTAACTTCGAGATGAAAGATATGGGTGAAGCTGCATATATTCTTGGGGTTAAGATCTCAAGAAATCGTTCAAACAATTTATTATCTATTTCACAGGAGTCATATATAAAGAAAATTCTTGAACGCATCCAAATGCAGGCTTGCAAACCCATTGATACTCCTATCACAAGAACTGAAGCTTTGAGTCGTAGATTGTGTCCTGAAACTCCATAGGAAAAGGAACAAATGAATAAAGTTCCTTATGCAAATGAAGTTGGAAGTTTAATGTACGCAATATTGTGTACAAGACCTGATATCTTGTTTCGCTGTTGGAATGGTAAGTAGATACCAATCCAATCCAGGACTAGCACATTGGAAAGCAGTTAAAAGAATATTTAGGTATCTGAGAGGGACAACTGATTACTCATTGTGTTATCAAGGAAATGATCTGCAATTGAGAGGCTATACTGATGCTGACTGGGGAGGAGATTTAGATGAAAGAAAATCTACCTCCTGTTTTGTTTTCTTGCTAAACAATTGTGCCATTTCATGGAGCAGTAAGAAACAGTCTTGTATAGCCTTATCCACAATGGAGGCTGAATTTGTGGCCTTTTCATCCGTAGTACAAGAGGTTGTGTGGTTGAAAAGGTTCTTGGATCATTTGGGTATGTCAAATGAAGCTTCTAGTCCAGTATTAGTTAACTGTGATAGTGAAGCAGCGATAGCCTACACAAAAGACCCAAAATTCCATTGTAAAACGAAACATATAGATACCAAATATAACTTTGTGAAAGACATAGTTGTACGAGAAGAGGTAAACATGAAGTACATTTCTACGCAAGAAATGGTAGCAGATCCATTGACCAAGCGTGTTCCTAGAGATGTCTTTGTTAGACATGTAAAAACTCAGAGATTGCGTAGATGTTAATGTGCTTACATATTATGATATGTATTTTCCCAAATAATGTTTACTAATGTTAATACTTATTGATATTTGTGTTCAATGCTTACATGTTATTATGTTGATACATGTTGAACAAATATACTATTGGTTACTATGAGAAGTATGTCGGACAAGTGAATGATTGGCCCTCTCACACGGGAAATCGCCTCAATTACTTTGTGTTAATGGGAGATGAGATAAATTTTTAAGCTAATTATCTGAGTGATAATTTAGAGAGCTCAAGCTTAAAAATTATGTAATGTCGTTATAAGGTCATTTTCTTTGTGATATGACCTAAGGTGAATAAGTTCGTTTCACCTTACTTGTCTTAATGTCAATTATAAGTTAGACATTGTGTTTGTTTGAACTATAATCTGTACGGTATTTTATGAGACATGCGCTCCATTGGAAATGAGAGAATATCGTAGTACATGTTTTCATACCATGTGTACATTTGCGACTATTGAGGGTAATACAAGTAAAGATCTCAGTCTTGATATTGTGTGAGACCCTTGAGATTATTTCAATCTCACCTTGTACCCTTTAGACTCTTGTCTGCTTCTCAAAACTTAGATTTGATGATCGCTATCTTGGAGTGTTACTGAAGGATCATGAGAGATTCGATCCGAAAGGACATCTCTGGAAAAGCAAATTGAATCAAGGTTGAAAGATTCGAGAAAGGAGAAAGATCATTATATGAGTAATATCACATTAGCTTGTATTCACTGGTCGACCAATTATGTTATTCTATGTGATCAAACATGATTGTGAATACAAAATAATATTACATTCGAAAAGAGATCGAGAGAGATTTAATGTGATAAATGATCGATGATACTGCATACATAATCAACTATGGTTCTATCCATTTTTCGAGCAGCTATATATTCCTAACAGATGTATAGCAATTGAGCTCTCGAAGTATGCTGGTCGCACGACACAATTGCAAAGTATGAATTATTCTTGTAGAGATAATAAAAATTGTTGATCACATCATGTGTGAGTGAGATATGTTGGAAATTGTTGATTGAGAATTATTTGGTGTTGTTAAATAACAACAATTAGTAATAATTTCATGTTGGAAATTATTAAGTAACAACAAGAGTTGTTAATCAAATAATTAA
>SKCR01023415.1:0-70804 GCA_019454045.1 Zanthoxylum bungeanum | reverse complement strand
AGGGCCACCGATCTGTTAGCCCTATTCATGGTGAAGTTAGTGGGCCCATATCTAGCTAAACTAGATGTGAACATGAATATTTCGTGACCTTGACGGATGTAGCATCACGTTGTGGTTATATGTTTCTTTTGAAGAACACAAATCGGAAACTTTAGAGTTTCGACACGAAATAGAAAAACATATCGGCTATAGTATCATTCCGCCACGGTAAGACCGTAATGAAAAAATACTTAAGCAGTAAGTTTCGTATGTACATGAAAGAGTACGGTATTCTTTCATATGAGGACTCCTCCCGAGACACGTCAGTTAGACGGTGTGTCCGAACTAAAAACCGAATTTTGTTGGACATGATAAGGTTTATCACGAGTCGCTCTGAGCTACTGTTTCCTTCAATAGGATATGTATTAATAGTGCAAAACTTATTTAGAATAAGGTTCCATATAAATCTGTTTGACAGATATCATATAGGATATGAATAGGAAAGAAACGGGGTTTCTCACTCCTAATAATTTGGGTATGCCAGGCATAACGTTTGGATGATACCAAACTAAAATACCCAAATTGGATAAGTGCCAATATAGGTTATCCTAAGGGAAACCTTAAGTATAGTACTTATAAATCTCACATGAGAACAGTATGATTGTTGCTCACCATGCGGTTTTTCCTGAGAGGAATACCGATATGCAGTGGTCGTGGGAGGATAGTGATACTCGATGAAAATCGGAGTAATACTGTTCTAGGCACGAAGTCCTTAATGGAACACAAATAGTTCATCTATGATGAATCTATACCATTAATCTTCAAATACACAAGAACTTCGTAGATCGGATAGAGTCAGAAAACAACCTAGGGTATGGGTTTCTGATCTAACCTCACAAAGATGTCAATCTTATGAAGGTATATCCACCGACTACGTTTTGAGGAAGTGATACGAGGTATCAACTCCCTGTCATGGCAAAGTGCCATGAATCCGAAATGGATTCCATGTATAACAACTATTTTGGATACTAGTTGTTGTACCACAAGGTATTGTGCCTATTGGTACATTAACGTCTTCAAGGAAGACATACATGGAAGGCAACATACCAACGTACAAAGCCGGGCTTTTGACGGAAAGGTATCGTTATCAACATTGTGTTAATAACGGTTCAACCTTTTACCTGTTGCCATGGTAAATCCATTTTGAAGATGCTTGTTGATAACTGCGTATTTCATTTATGAAATGTGTCAGATGCAGATCAAAATCACTTTCCTGAAAAGGAAACCTTTTGGAGGATGCTTATAACATCCTGACGATTTTGTATAACCAACAAACAAGGTTTGCGGGTTATTCGATCCATGTTTGGATTGAAGCAAGCATAAGGTTCTTGGAACTGACGTTTTGAAATAATCATAATGGTTTATGATTTGAATCAAAATGAAATAATTCTTGTGTATATAAGGAGGTTAGTGGGAGAGGGCACTGACAATGAAATTCCCATATATCAATTGATGAAAGCTTGGCTTTCAATAGAATTTCTCCGTAGAATTCTGGGGAGTAACAACCTTTATTCAAGGAATAAAGATCTACTGGATAGATTTGGAGTTTGTTAACACTCTCTGGGAAATTGTACATTTAAAATGTACTTGATAGGGTATCTCATACGCTTCGAGCATATGGAGTCACGATCAGGTCAATCCAAGTGATAGTCACTGGATTGAAGGTTAAGAACATCTGTTAGTATCTTAGAGAACTAAAGATGTTGTCTTAAACTATGGAGAATGAGAACTTGAAGTGACTGGGATCACTGCTGCAAGTTTCCAAACAATTAAATACTACGGTACTATAAAGTTTGAATAACGGGACAGTGAGCTGGAAATCTTCCTAGCAAGATAACTGTTGCCGAATAAACAACAAATGCGGATTATTGCTGCAGCTGAGGCAGCAATAGAAGCCATTTGGATCGAAAATAAATCTAATTAGATTAGATATAGTTCTTTTAGCAGCTGAGCTAGGCGTCAGCACAGGCTAAGGAATTAAAGGTCTCATCGACGATCCAGATATATACTTCTATATCATCTGATTCGTTCGGATCATACATCGTGGCGATGTGATGATCGTATAAATCGCGTCAGACGATAATCAAGCAAATCCGCTGACGAAAAACCTTTCCTCAGCAATTTGAGCGAACCGTACATAGTTCGGGTGTGGGACACTTGAGTGACTGGCTATGTGCCAAGTGGGAGATTGTTGGACAAAATAACCCATAGCGTCACTATTTGCACAGATCATTGTGTTGTTGTAGCAAATTAACTATGTGACAAGGAAATTGCACTCTCATCATTTGTGATTAGATCACCATAGATATATAAATGAAGAGAGGTCTCTATGATTAGTTCCTGGACTGAGAATGATATGAGACAGTATCAGTCCCCGAAGGATTAATCATTAAATATCCCTAGCTGGAGTATTATCGAGACTGGACATCGATAATGCGGAATAGGCTAGTATTGCACTTGTGTGCGTTGTGAGGGCACAACGGCATAGTTCTCATATATATAAGTATTGGATACTTATGCAAGTGCGATAGGAGGTCGTGTTTCACCGATGGTACGGGAAACAGCTTCGCTCTGGATAGACCCTTCGGAATCCCATTGGTATTATGACTATGTGTCTATGGGAGGCCGAAATCAAGGTAGGTGTGTATAGTCTTAACCTGAGACTTACATCGCTAATACTTACGATAATCGATAAACTTTGGTCTTGGTGGTACAGGCTTTAACTGGTTCTGCGTACACCACTTCTGGGTTTATCAGAGAGTCGTAGTGTATTGGATGTGATGTCAAGACGGAAGTATCACTCCAGTCATAGTGGAGATGATGTCACGCAGGATACGGTATTAGTGCTCTTAGTGCTGCGCGGCCATCGGGATATTATGACAAGGTCATGTATATCCGATTATAGAGACTAGTTACCAGACATCCGACATGTGCTTCGTACGGGGCAGACACTTATCCAGCCCCAGGCCTAGCACGTGACTATCCGATACTGGACCGATATGCACAATACAATAGTATACTACCTTGATACAGATCTTAATATTCTTAAATGGATATGTCCGAAGAATTGGGAAGACTTGGTGCTTTGCTAGGAGTCGACCTTGTCTCGTAAATCGGTAAAACGTAGTACTTGGTACATACGTGATTCGGATACACCGACGACCGTATTTACTGCCAACTTATCCGGGGATCTCATGGGTCGCTTCCCGATAATCCACCGATGACGCACAACTCGCACTCTTGAATAATCTGGGATTATATAGAAGAGAGAGAAAATTAATCTAGGATTAATTACGGAGATATTTTATCTATGATAAAATATCGTCTAGAGAGAGATAACGATTAATTTGGAATTAATCGGTAAATTAATATATTCGATATATTAAATGAAATTAGATTTCGACGCGGAATTAAAATTAGATTTTAATTCGGGCGAACGAATTAATTTAGAATTAATTCGTTAGCGACGTGAATAGTGAATTCACTAGGCGTAATCATTTAATTACGACACGACGGAAAAATCGTTAATTTGGAATTAACGAACCCGAGCCCGAGTGTGATTGCGAGCGCATTCGTATTTCGAATTCGAGTGCGGCATCACAAGTCGCATCAAGCGTCAAATCATTAGTCGCATCAAGCGTCAAATCGATAGTCACTTCAAGCGTCAAATCACTTGTCACTTTGAGTGATATGACTTGACAACTTGAAAGACTTGATGGACATTGATATTGGAGTGTGGAACACTCAAGCTTATTACATTCAATTTGTTTGACTTTTTGAAAGTTAAATTAATTGGTAAATCATTTAATATTTTTGGAAAATATAAACAAAATGATTTACAACTTTTGTAATAACTTAAACATATTTCTTTCTCTCTCATTTTGCTCTCTTCTTCTCATGCCCAAAAGCTTAAATGCTCACTGGTTTTGAACCAAAATAGGCGTGAATAGGGAAGCCAAGAGTTGGGTTTTTGTGGCAAAAACCGCAAGTGCTAGCACACTACGAGTCTTGCGAATGTGGTAGGGAGGTTCACCCATGAGCCGGGATCCGTTTGACGAGGCTTGGAGCTCCGTTTTCTCAGCTCAAAATCTGAAATTGAAGGCAGTGGACTGCTGCAGTTCATGCACCAAGACAGTGAGGTTTTTGGGCTTTGTTCGTCTTCAAATCGACTCAACCGACCGATGTAAGTATTCCGCTATCTTCGTTGGTGTGTTCACGCAATGTTTTCATGTCTTGTTTGATCTTGGGACCTAGATTTAAACCAACAGGAGATATTTTATCTGGGATAAAGTATTAATTAGAGAGAGAGAACGATTAATTTGGAATTAATCGATATAATAATATATTTGATATATTATACGAAATTGGATTTCGACGCGGAATTAAATTTAGAATTAATTCGGGTGAACGAGTTAATTTAGAATTAATTCGTTAGCGACATGAATAGTAATTTTGCTTGGCATAATTATTTAATTACGTCGCAACGGAAAATTCGTTAATTTGGAATTAGCGAACCCGAGCCCGGGAGTGTTTGCGGGCACACTCGCATTGCGAATTTAAGTGCGGCCCACAAGTCACATCTAGCGTCAAATCACTTGTCACTTTGAGTGATGTGATGTCTAGTCACTTTTGATGTGAATAATGATGGAAGTTGATGGTGGTGGTTGTAGGCTTAAATGCTTTTGACTTTTTGAAAGTGTAAAATTTGTATTAGATACACAATTCTAATACAACCAACAACTTAACACATTTCTTCTCTCTTTCCACTTCCCTCTCACGGCCTTGGGCCTTTTCTTCTTCTATTTTTCTGGTTTTGCCGAGAATGAAGGAGAAGCTAAGGGAATTTTGCGGCAAAATTTCCGAGGTGCTAGCACGCTTTAGGAGTCGTATGAAGGTGATAGGGAAACCAACTTTTGAGCATGGAATCATCATTTGGAGCTTGGAGCATCAATGCAGGACCATGGCCGAATTTGGAGAAGCACAAAAAGGCTCACTTCCGAGAGCTTCTAGGAGGAGCAAAAGGATTGTGTGTTCGTCGCATCGCACAACCGATCAATGTGAGTATGATTCCGCCATTCTTCGTTGAGTATTCACATGTGTTTCTTGCTTGAATTGATCCTTGGGACTTGATAGAAACCCAACAACACACGCAGACGTATTACTTCTTCTGCCGCTCGGTTGTAATTGAATGTGCCACAAACTTCCAGGAAGTTGCTGATGTGGGCATTAGGATCTTCAGTTACACTTCCTTCGAACTGAATTGATTGATGTATCATCTGAATGCATGTTTTGATGTCACATGCATTTGCTGGTAATATAGGAAGTACAATGCATGATATGAAGCCGTCAACCACCGGAATTATTCTCTCTCGAATGGGAATTGGTGGTGCAACTTTCGAAGGTTCAGGTTCTTGATTGTTCATGTTGATCAGTGCTTCTTGATCTTCTCGCCTTTCTCTTCTCAATTGTCTGATTGTTCTTTCAATTTCTGGGTCAGGCGGACGGATTTCAAAGCTTCTGCTTCTTCTCAGGTAGTGGCTGAGAACCTGAAACACAAGAAAACAAAAATAATAAGTAAAAATAAATTAGACACAAGTAAAGTATCTAACCCCAAAATTAATAGTAAAAGATAAATAAGTCCCCGGCAACGGCACCAAAAATGTGATCGGTGGTAAACACACACATTACGCAAGCGCACGTATCGTTCAAGTAGTATAAAAATATCGATCACACGAGGACTTAATACATATGCTATTAATTTTATTGAAGTTAAAATTCTACAAGTATCTAATTAAGATTATTTGTTAGATGGATGATGATTTAAACTAAAAAAAATGAGTAATTAAAATAGTGCAAAGGTGAATTAAAGGAAAAATCAATATTATAAAACTATCTAGGGTTGTGAATCCTACCCATATTTTCTAAAGATGAGTTGATTATCTTATGCTTGTGTAATATGTCAGTTTATTAACCTGGAATACAAAGATATGCAAAAGCCTATGTCGATGGTCAGATGCAAACATATCTTGGGTAAAATATATGTTTATTTATTGAGTCTTATTATTATCTAGCCACTAATAAAATTGATTTGGTAAACTTAAAATGAACTTGACGAAGGCATTTTAGGTTTCAGCCTTAGACTCAATAGCTCACGATCTTACATTCATCTTAGAGATTTCCTTCCAGGATAGATATATACCTGTCAGACATTGGTAGCCATAATTGGAACTTGAACTTAATAAATTCGGGTAACTTGGTTAACATAGACATATAGTTAATTGGGTTACTTTGGGTGTTTGCATCTGACCATCGACAAAAGCTTTTGCATATCTTCGTGTTCCAGGTTAATAAATTGATATATTACATAAGCATAAGATAATCAACTCATCTTTAGAAAATATCGGAAGGATTCACAACCCTAGATAGTTTTATAATATTGATTTTTCCTTTGATTCACCTTTGCACTATTTTAATTACTCGTTTTTTTAGTTTAAATCACCGTCTATCTAACAAACACTTTTAATTATATACTTGTAGAATTTCAACTTCAATAAAATTGATAGCATATTTATTAAGTCCTCGTGGGATCTATATTTTTATACTACTTGAACGATACGTGCGCTTGCGTAACGTGTGTGTTTACCACCGATTATACAGCTGCTGCTCTGGAAGACGAGTCTAAGCATAAAAATAAGAAAGACAGATCATCTAGTTCGCAACAAGTAGAAGCATTGGCGATGACAAGAGGGAGATCAACGGAATGTGACTCAAGTGAGAGTCAAAACCATGACAAATTGAAATCAAAAAGTAAGAAGAATGTTAAATACTACAACTGTGGCAAGAAAAGACATGTCAAGAATGATTGTTGGAATATGAAGAATGTGGCACACTTTAGAGTGAGGAAGCAATAGTGTCCAATGATAGCAGAAAACTACTAAGTGATGCATGGTTGGTTGATTTTGTAGCAACATGGCACATGACCTATAGGAGAAAATGGTTCTGTCATTATGAACCTGCCTTTGGAGGATCGGTTTTTCTAGGCAATGATCATGCCTTGAAAATTACTGGGATTAGAGCCATCAAAATAAGGATGTATGATAATACTATCCGCACTGTACAAGATGTTCGACGTGTTATGGGAATGAAGAAAAATCTTATGTCAATTGGATAGTTAGATGACCTCGGATATAAGACCGTTGTTGAAAATCGGGTTTTAAAAATGGTAAAAGGAGCACTTACTGTCTTGAAAGCTAAAAAATTCTCAACAAACATGTATATGCTCTTGGGAGACTTGATTCAGAAAGCAAATACATCAGTAACATCACTGGATTCTGGAGAGGAAGCTTTTATGTTGTGGCATCATAAAATATGCCACATGTCACAAAAGCTACTCTCAGGCTTGAAAGCATTTAGTCTACCATTTTGTAAGCATTGTGTTACAAGTAAGCAAAACAGATTAAAATTCAGCAAGTCAAGTGCCCGAAGTAAAACCATTTTAGAATTGATTCACTCTGATGTTTGGGAAGCACCGATTCAATCTATGGGGAAAGCAAAGTATTTTGTATCATTTATTAATGACTTTTCTAGAAGATGTTGGGTGTACCCGATCAAAAAAAAGTCAGATGTGATGCCAGTTTATAAATATTTCAAAGCACAAATTAAAGTTGAAACTGGAAGGAGAATCAAGTGTTTAAGTACAAATAATAGAGGAGAATATTGCAGTAAGGATTTTGATGCATATTGTCAGCAAGAAGACATCAAAACACAAACTATTACATCATACACTCTTCAACAAAATGGTGTGGCGGAAATGATGAATAGAACGCTGCTTGAAAGAGTAAGAGTTATGCTCAGAACAACTAGTCTACCAAAATACTTTTGGGCAGAAGTAGTTCATACAACATGTAATGTTGTAAATAGATCTCCATCAACTGCCAATGATTTGAAGACACCGATGGAGATGTGGAGCGGAAAACCAGCTGATTACTCATCTCTTCACATTTTTAGTTGTCCTATATACGTGATGTACAATACTCAAGAAAAAATAAAACTAGATCCAAAATCTAGAAAATATATTTTCTTGGGTTATGCTGATGGAGTAAAAAGGTATCGCTTGTGGGATCCCACTACCCACAATATCATCATCAGCAAAGATATGATATTTACAGAAGAACAACTGCAGAAAGAAGGAAATGATAGCACTTCAAAAGAAAGTATAGAGACTACAATAGTACTCGTGAAAAATAATCCAGAACAAGAAAATTCAGATTCTTCTGAAGCAGCACCAGATCACGAGGTACCAGAACCAATTGAGTTTGAAGCTTCTGAAGTTCGTCCATGTGAGTAAGTCACGATTCTTAAGACTTTGACCAAAGCCGATCACCTAGGGTGGATCGCATCAGTTGTAAAGAATCGTGGACATGTCGACATGAGATGTGCACCTTTGGAAACTTGACGATGTATTCTATGTTTCCTAAGCACAACTCGGATAGCCTACGATGGAGGGATTGATAAACATATGTGATGACCTCGACTTCTATAGTTCAGAAAGATCGTTCGTGTTATTCGCAAATTCGGAGTGGCCGAATTGCGTACATATTAGCTAGGCATATATGACGAACTTTTCTGAACTTAGAGAGTCCTAATATGAAGTGTACTTGTTGAGCACATGGATAGCCAATTAATTTTGATAAAAGATCATATTTGATATTATAATTATCAACCAAGATAATCAAATGTTATTGGATAATATTGATTATTTACTTTGACCTAATTGGATTAATTCAATAATTACACAAGGGCTTAATTGTAAAATCATAATTATCTCTACCATTTGAGGATATTATAATAATTGTAAGTATGTAATAATATGTGGTTTTGGCTTGATTTAATTGGATTAAATCAAAGTGGCAGACATTGAACTAATTCATTTCCTAATCCTTGTCTTGATTTAATTGGATTAAATCAAAGTAGTAGATAATGGAGATTAGTCACACCTAATTATAAATATTTCGACAAATTAGATTAAGCTCACTTAAAAATTTATTACAACTTTTATTAATTAAAAATTGCTTAAATTTTGCTATAAATAGCAAGTTTTAAGAAGGTTTTAATTAAGCAAAGCAAAAGCTTGAGAAAGCTAAATACAAGAAAGTATTAGAGAAATTAGCCTAAGTTAGAGAAGTGTTTAGAGAAGTTTTGTGAGGTCTCTACAACATTTCATCTAGGAGAAATCAAGATTGGATCTTGGGGTGAAACTTGCTAGCATTGGAATCAAGATTGGATCTTGGAGTCAAGCTTGCTAATCCTTGGAAGTTCTCCAAACATTTCAACAAGGAGAAGTAGATTGGATCTTTGAATCAACCTTGCTAGGTAAGTTTGATATTCTCCAAAAGTTATGTTTTTCATTAGTTAGTTTTCATTAGTGAGACATATAGTGATGAATTATGTATTACATACATAACAACATAGCTTGATGTTGAAATTAAGCTAATTAATTGTATTAGGATGCTTTGGAAGTATAAACACAATATGCTTCTATTGGGTAAAAAAATTTATGTTAGACATAAACATAAAATTAGAGTTTGGAACTCTAGATAATATCCTAGAGCTAAGGCTACCATTCTAGAATCACTTGACCACCTTTGGGTGACCTAGAATTATTCATAAGTCATTTCATTGTGGGATTCTAATTTGGTTTGTGTTTTGGATTCAAAATTTACTCAATACGTATTTAAAATAAATTTATGTTTTTGTAAAAATATTTGATATTTTAACAAATTTGATTTTTATTTTATAACATGTTTTGATGTTGGTTTTGAAATTAAAATTAATTTTGGATATTTTTGAAAGTGTTTAGGGAAGGTTGGAAGGATTTAGGGTTGACCCCTATTTCCTTCAGCTCTTTGTTTCCAAAGAGCTGAATAACATTTGATTTGAGAAACAAATGAAATAAAAAAAAACAAAAAAACAAAATTGTGTGTGCGCGCTCAGCGCTACAGTGAGCGCGCACTATAGCACGCAGTGCGCGCGCGTCTTGCACTGCGCGTGATAAAACTTGTTTCCTTGTGTTATGGAGTTTCCGGACTCCGATTTTACCCCGATTTTTTCCTATACACTCGTAATGGAATATAGTATTTCATTAAATTATCTAAAATTATACCCATATTTGATATCTATGGGTTAGACCCATTTCCGCTGATCGGGGTACCGATCCGACTCTAGGGGTTTCATATCTTCCCCAACAAATAGAGCACACAAAGTATTCGATAAAATGCCAATCTTAGGTAGGCGTACACCATGGGTGTGCGACGACGCCCATCGCATTGTCATTGTTCTTTGCTCATATGAGTTGGTTTCAAGGGTAATTTTATTAAAATAGAGTTTATTTGGCTAATTGGGTAATAAAAACATAATAATGCCTACTTGTGCTATATACTACTTTTTTTAAGCTTTCATTTATAATTTCAAATAAAATTTTACCGACCATATATATAGATATATAAGTGGCCATGAGGAAAGTCGACATAAGCGGTCAGTTGAGCCTCCTAAATTAGATCCAAAAATAAGATCTCAAAATCCAGAGAAATTTCAATTTTTATTATATAAGATGATTTACATATTTTTTTTACCATTTATCGATAAGGGTCCTATTTTTACACCTTGTTGCCTAGAGCCCTATAAAAGTCAAGGCAACTCATGGCCGCCCCAATAAAGATACTGTTAAAAAATATTTAAAGTAATATATCTCGAGCTCATTCCATGTTTAAAATATTTCTAAGCATAATTATTTTTATAAGTTAGGAAGATTTAAATCTCTTACTTTTATATTTTATTATTTCTTTATAAAAAAGAAAAAGAAAAACCGGACCCTCTTATAACATTTATAAATACTAATTTTCGCTTGACAAATCGCTATTGAATAGAAAGCCTAAATGTTATGAGAATAAAATGCATAAGATAATAGAATCACACCTAAAAATTCTTAAAACAATGCGTGTAGGCTAATAATATAAGGTTCGAAGGCTAATAATTATATAAAAATCCTTATTCACTCTTGATATCTTAAAGAATCGAACTCAAAACTTATTTTATAGAATATAATTATCTTAACCAAGTGAGCTAACACTTATTTACTTTCCAAGCAGAATTATTTTTATGTGATTTGAAAAGATAGCAAAATCAAATCATCATATTCCATGAAACAAAGTAAAACTTATTTGTTTACATCATAGCTATTATATTCTCACAATGATAAGTACACAAAAAATATCACAAAAATAAGTAAAATTATGGCTTTTAGTTAAATTTTATTTATCTTTTAATATTTTATATTAATTTTAATATTAATTTTAGTATACCTACAATAACTCTTATATTTCTTTCTTGTACTTGCATGGTTACTTTTTCGGGTTCAATTGTTTTTGAATATACATACAGATTCAATATGAGATATTTAATTTATCAATGTAAAATGTTATATGATAGTTGTTGGTTCGATTATTGCCTTACGTTGACACATCGAGGATCGACATGCTGCCTTACATTGTCGTGATAATGAGTAATCATTGGCGAGATAATGAGTAATCATTAGCGCGATAATGAGAGACAGAGACATAAAGTTACATTCTGGCTCATATTTTCGTGACAATGGTTACTCATTGGCGTTACAATGAGATGCTGATATAAAAAAGGGCTCTCGGACTTATGTTATCGCGCCAATATGAGTCAGAATGTAAACATTTTATTATGAATAAAATAAACAGTTTCTATTATATAACATATATTTTTATATGGTAAAGACGTAATTGACCTTAGAATGATTAGTTATGATACAGTTACAAAAGCGTCGCAACTGACATTGAGTTGTATCATAACAATATCATTTCTGTAACTGTTCCTTGTAAAGGTTTACTTTACTTGGTCAGTAAGTAAACCCGTTGAGACCGGTACACTTAAATTTGTATTTGACAAATTAGAACTAAAATTATCAAAATGTAAATCTTTGGGGGTCTCACGGAAATTAAGGGAAAATTATGGATTTTAGGTAAAAAAAAATTAATTTTTTAGTATTGAGTAATTAAAATAAATTAGTTTATTTTGATTACCCAAGAAAAATTATTGAAATCAGAAAAAAATTGATTTTTCGCGTTCCGCTGCGTTACTCGGTAATACCCCATAAAAACCCTACAAAATGATATCAGATCGAGTCTGATTCTGAACACATGATATGATTATGCCTTTAAATTTAATGTTTAATCTAATCTTTACTTTATGCATGCATGCATGTGTTTATTTAATTTGATTAAATAAAGTGAATAAATTCTTATATGGAAAATCCCTATTTGAAATAAGGTTTTATAATTTATATGTATTTGATGCATGTTTCTTAGTCCGTCTTGTTAATACGGCTTATAAATAAATTTTCTATGACTATATTCCCGAACGTGCCAAATCTGTGAGGATATAGCCAGTAGAAATTTATTTGTACCGGATAAATATATTATATTAGGTAAATTCAAGCGAAAGCGAAATCGTAAACGTGCCAAAGCTGTCAGGGTTACGCGAGTATCTTGAATTTATCATTGACAAGTTTAACCTTGATACGCCTCCTTGTGAACGTGTCAAAGTTGTCACAACGAGAAACGATCAGGTCCGGAACCCATGAGTCACTTGTGAGTGATTGACAATGATTTGTCTACCAAATGAATATACATAGGCGAGAATGTGCCAAATCTGTGAGCTGAAACATATTCATAGGGTCTACTTTTTCCTATTATATTTAATTTGATTATTACATAATATATATTCTGTTTGGGGATTACAGTTTTGCATGAAATAGTGGGAGAAGCATTTTTAGATTAAAAATTCATGATTTATTTAATGCTTTTGATATTATATGAAACTGTTTTGTCTGCTAACCGTTTTTCATTATCTCTGTGATAGATTTGTGATGGAGGCTTCTTCAAACAACCTCTTTGCTCGTATGATTGTTACGAATAAGCTTAAAGGCGTTGAGAACTTCACAGATTGGGATATGAATTTGAGGATTGTCTTCGGATCTAAGAAGATTGGATATGTATTAGAGGGTCTTTTGCCCCTTGCTGTATCTAATGATGCAGTACCGAAGGAACTTGAGACTTTCCGGAGATGGAAAGATGATGATTTAAGAGTTAAATCATACATTCTTAGTTCACTGGCTTCGGAACTCAAGAGGCAATATTTTGAGATGCCTCAAGTATATAGTATGATGACAAGACTTCGTGAATCATTCATGAATCAAGAACAGGTCTTAGTTCACAGAGTAGCAAAGGAACTATTCCATTCAAAACTCGATGAGGGACATGCTGTGAGCACACATGTTCTTCATTTGATCGATCTGATCGAGCTATTAAGGCACATTGATTTTCCTCTCAATGATACTCTGGGACAGGGTGTCATTCTTGGTTCGCTCCCGGTATCATATCGCCAGTTTGTGATGTACTTCAACATGAAAAAGATTCATTGTTCATACCATGAGTTTCATATGATGTTTCTCACGGCGAATGAGGATTTAAGGAAGGGAGTACCGAATCGCCTTCCGAAACCCTCTTCACTTTCCACTTCTTCCCACTCCAAGTCAAAAGGGAAGAAGATGAAGGGAAAGAAAAAAAAGGGTTTCAATGTTCCTCTGCAGGCTAAGATAGCGAAGCCCAAAAGAGCTTCTAAAGACAAGTGCCATCACTATAGCAAGATCGGGCATTGAAAGAGAAACTATCCTGACTACCTTGTCCAGATCAGGAAGGAAAGAGCATCGACATAAGGTACTTTTATTTTTCCTATTATTGATATATCTTTAGCTTGTGAAGCTGTTGCATCTAGTTGGATTTTAGATTCTGCTTGTTCTGTTCACATTTTCAATTCTTTACAGGTGCTGACGGAAAGTAGACGGTTGAAATATGGAGAGATACAGTTGTGATTCAGGAGTGGTGACTCTCTAGATGTGATTGCAGTGGGATTATGCGAGATTCCCTTACCTAGTGGGAGACTTTTATTGCATGACTGCTATGTTGTACCGGGATGCGTAGCTAATATTATATCACTTTTTATATTAGATACAAAGGGATATCATGTAAATATTAAGAACCGTTCCTTGTATTTATGTGATAGAAATCATATTCATATCCTTGTTTGTCCAAATGAGCATGGTCATTACATTTTGCATACTTCTAGAGATATCTTGAATACTGGAATTAATAAACGTAAATTATCTGAAAAAAATAATACTGAACTTTGGCATATGAGGTTAGGTCATATATGAGTGAAACGCCTAACCCAATTGGTTAGAAATGGTTTGATTCAGGATCTCAACATTGAACTCTATCCAACTTGTGAATCTAGCATTCGGGGTAAAATGACCAAAGCCCAATTTCTAATGTGAGACATCAAACCACTGACTTATTGGAACTCGTATATTCTGATGTATGTGGTCATATGAGTCAGACTGCTCACATTGGTTTTTCTTACTTTATTACCTTTACCAATGATGTTTCACGGTACGGTTATGTTTATCTGATGAAACATAAATCGAAAACCTTTGAAAATTTTAAAGAATTTCGAAATGAAGTAGAAAAATAAACTAGTCAATATATCAAATGTCTTCGATCGGATCGATGCGGTGAATATATGAGTGGTGAGTTCATTGATTATTTAAAGGAGAATGAGATTCTCGCTCAATATACTCCTCCGGGTACTCCATAACACAATGACGTGTCCGAGAGGAGAAATCAGACATTATTGGATATGGTCCGATCTACGTTGAGTTTTACAGATTTGTCCTATTACTTATGAGATTATGCTCTTTTAACGGCCGCACATCTTTTGAATAAGATTCATTCTAAAGTTGTTCCTACAACTCCGCATGAGATATGGACCGGTAGGAAACTAAATCTTAATTATGTTAGGGTTTGGAGTTGTCCTACATACGTCAGGGTGGCTCAGCAGAATAAGATTTTGGCTCGAGAGTAACAGTTTAGGTTTTTTGGATATCCTTCAAATATGAAAGGATATTTATTCTATGATACCGAGCATCGAAATGTGGTCGTAGCTCACTTCGGAAAATTTCTAGAGGTAGAATTTTTGACTGAATGAGGTAATCATAGACAGGTTGAACTTGATGAAGTATAACCTGAGACAAACGAACCAACAGAGGAACCTGAAGTTCAAGTAGATGAAGAACCTTCATTACCCACACTCCGTAGGTCCGGAAGGGTATCTAGATCTTCTGGACGCTTTGTATTTGATACAAGAAAGAAGTCTTGATTTTCTCTTAGTTGAAGAGACATACCCTTATACCTATAGAGAATTGACATTAGACATCGATTCCGTGAAGTGTTAAAAGACCATGAAATCAGAGTTAGACTCTATGCATCTGAATCAAGTTTGGGACTTGGTTCATCTTCCTGAAAGAATTGTTCCTATCAGTTGTAAATAGGTTTACAAGAGGAAGCGTGGGCCTGACAGAAATTTTGAAACCTTTAAGGTCTAACTGATAGCCAAAGGTTACACGCAGCTACCTAATGTCGAATATGATGAAAAATTTTCGCCAGTAGCGATGCTAAAGTCTATTAGAATTTTATGTCTATTGCTACTTACCAAGATTACGAGATTTGACAGATGAATGTCAAAATGGATTTTCTAAATGGATTTCTTGACAAAGAAATCTATATGAAACAACCGGAGGGTTTTGTATCCAGCGAAAACTCAGGCATGGTATGTAAGCTTAAGAAGTCCATTTATGGACTTAAACAAGCTTCACGAAGTTGGAATCTTCAATTCGACGAGATAATCAAATTGTCTGGTTTTCTCATGAATTCAGAAGAATCCTGTGTGTATAAGAAGGCTAGTGGGAGTATGGTGGTATTTTTAGTTCTCTATGTTGATGACATCCTGATCATTGGGAATGATATCGGGATGATGCAGGGCGTCAAAGCTTACCTCTATAATAATTTCTCCATGAAGGACCTGGGTGAAGCTTCTTATGTCTTAGGCATAAAACTTTATAAAGATAGAGAAAAGAAGCTTATTGGGTTATCCCAATTAACGTATATAGATAAACTCTTAGAACGGTATAATTTTGGTAACTATAAGACAGTAAATATACCGTTCGGACATGGCCTACATCTTTCGAAAAAGATGTGTCCATAAACAAAAGATTAGAAGATTAGAATGTCTAATCAACCTTATGCTTCGTGTTTAGGCAGCATCATATATGCCATGTTATGTACTAGGCCTGATATCAACATCGGAGTTAGTGTGACCATCAGATATCAGTACAATTCAGGTAATGACCATTGGATGATCATTAAACATATCCTAAAGTATCTTAAAGGTACTAAGGATAAATTTCTGATATATGGAGGAAATGAAATACAGGTTAATGGGTATACGAATTCAGATTTCTAATCGGATCCTGATGATAGAAAATCTACATCAGGATTCGTGTTTACCCTTAACGGAGGTGTAGTTTGTTGGAAATATTCCAAACAGGGGTCCACAGCTGATTCCACCACAGAGGCGAAATATATTGCAGCTTCTGAAGCTACAAAAGAAGCTGTTTGGGTTAAGAACTTTTCACAGAATTAGGAGTTGTCCTAAGTATCGAGAATCTGATTCCATTATACTGTGATAATAATGGAGCCATTGCACAAGCAAAGGAACCGGGGACGCATCAGAAGTCGTAGCATGTGGAACGAAAGTACCACATCATTCAAGAGATTATGTCGCGAGGGGATATTATCGTGCGCAAGGTCCCGAGTGAGGATAATGTAGTAGACCCGCTTACCAAGGCCATTCCTCCGAAGTTATTTGATAAACACGTGGAATCGATGGGTATGAGATACAATCGATATTGGCACTAGAGAAAGTGGGATAATTTATTAGGGTTGGTGCTTGGAGCGTCAATTTCTTATCTATTTCCTTGTAAAATACTTAGGTAAACATTTTATTATGAATAAACTAAACTGTTTCTATTATATAACAACTATTTTTATATGATAAAGACATAATTGACCTTAGAATGATTAGTTATGATACAGTTGAAAAAGCGTCGCAACTGACATTGAGTTGTATCATAACAGTATCATTTCTTTAACTGTATCTGGTCAATGTTTACATTACTTGGTCAGTAAGTAAACCCGTTGAGACCGATACATGTCATATATTGGAATCTTGGATTCCAATGGTAGATTCTCATTGAACCATGAGTCTTGGAGACTCGTATAGCCATGTATGTGTTATATCGGATAAACATTGAACGACTCACCAAAGATTCTTAATGGATGCTACACTAACGTCAATAAGAATCTTCTCGGGTTGAATAGCATAGTGATTCTTTTACTTGAGATACTATTGTGGATATGTGAGATATCCTTCATATTTTGATGGCAGTCACGTCACCGACCTATTAAGGTCAGACCTCCGCCTGTTCATTGGGTGTGGACTGATCCTCAGGATATCATGTGTGTGTCAAGATAGAATAAGTCAGCTCTGTGTACAAAGCATAGGTATTCAATATGGAATTAACAATTTGTTAAATCCATGGGCCCGTGGTACACTGTAGAAGTGAGTTATAAGTGTTATTAGGATATTGCTAATAGAATCGTTGATGTGATTATATCTATAGAGATTTGACGTTACTATCTATAACTCTGGAATAATCCGGATACCAGTGATGGATGAATTATACGTATGCAATGACCTCGACCTGTATGGTACAACGAGTTTATCTGTGGCTGTCATAATTTATGGGTGGGTAGATTATGCACAAGAAATTAGATTTTGTGACGAATATGCTTGAACCTAGAGAGTCTCACTAATGAAATATACTTGTAGAGCACTATGGCAATTTTTATGAATAATATTGATTATTTATAAATCGTTTAATGGTTAAACGAAAGATACATGCATAGAGACTTTTTGGTCATTTCTTAATTAATGTGTATTTATATTTAGTCCCCAAGGGGCGCAACCCAGTGATATGAGCTTGGGACCTTGTCTTCAAGGTCCCAAGTTCAAATCCTGGGTAGTACCTTTGTAAGAGCCTGTGACAACACTGATTTACCCACGCATCAATTGATGACGTGGGGTTTCCCGTTATTCCAAAAAAAAAGTGTATATAATTTAATATGATTTTATTAAATACACATTAATTAATTGTCAAATTACGGTATTTGACATATATCATTAATATATGTATTTGGATTATTTAAAGTAAATATAATAAATATATTTAGATATTTATATTTAATTAATTATTTAATTATTTAATTGTTAAATAATTAAAGTAATTAAAAATATAAAATATCTAAGTTGATATTTTGGTTAGGAAATATCTTAGTGTAAATGTTTGACTTTTACATTAATGATAAAGGTGTTAAAATGATATTTGACTTCTTTATCTTTTGTTTGGAAAATTGGAAAATATCTTTTCTTTTTTCTTTATAATTTTCTGCCACAACCCTAAGTATTTAAGGGTTTTATTTTTTTCATTTGCTTCACAGAAAGTGTTGAGCCTCCAAAGATTACAAAGAAAGTTGAGAGAAAAAGTTAAGAGTTAAGAAGAAAAGTGAAGAAAACTTCAACTTGTGTAAGTTTTTTCTACTTTCCTTCAACTAGAAAAATATTTCTAGGGTTAGCTACAACATTTGTTGCTTGAAGTTTTTTCTACTCTCTTAGTTTTGTAATATGATGGTTGGAAGCATGAATGAAAGATGTAAGCATGTATGTTAATAAAGTATACTTCTAAATGGTGTATAAGCACACTTTTGATCATTTGATGATCTTGTTATCATTCTAGAGTTGTTAGGCCACTCATTGATGACCTAGAATTGTTCTTGAGTTGTTTCAAAGTGGTGAGACTTGTTTGGTGTTGTAGAGATTATATTAAAGTGTTGGATTTGTTTAATTTTGGTTAATTTTGTTAATTGGATTAATTTGAAAAATTAGGGTTCATATCTCAACCAAAATTGGGGCTTTTTATATATGTATTGTATAATGATGTATATAAGATATAAAAATCATTTGGTGTTGATTGTAAATCATCTAAACTTGTTTTTAACAAATCTGGAGCAAAATGCACAAAATTATAAGTCTTGGGTACATTCGGCAATTTGGAGGATTTTGGGGATTTTTTTTGTGAGTTGTATTTTGATGTGTATGATATATAAATCATTTTGGTAGTGCTTTGAAATCACTTAAATTTATATTTGACAAATTAGGACTAAAATGATCAAAATATAAACTTTTGGGGGTCTCACGACAATTAAGGGAAAATTATGGATTTTGGGTAAAAGACTGAATTTTTGAGTATTGAGTAATTAGAATAAATTAGTTTATTTTAATTACCCAAGAAAAATTATTGAAATCAGAAAAATTTAATTTTTCGCATTCCGCTGCTTTACCCGGTAATACCCCCTAAAAAACCCTACTACATATTGTCCCAACAATGGCTTGTCATTGGCTCAACAATGGAACGTTGGCTCAGAAAAGCATGACTAAAAAGTATGTTTTTTGGCGGCTAATCTTTGTTTTCTATAAATAGAGTATGAAAATGGTTGATTATATATAATATTTTTCACATAAAGAGTTCTCAAGTAGAGATCCAACAAGTGTTGTGTTGTATCTCTAAATTTTTATTGTATCATAGAGTGTATTTATCTTGAAACCATTACAACAATAGTAGGGGCAATTGTTGCTCTAAGAAAATGTCCTACACGACTCAAAAACTAGATTTCCCATTGCAAGTTCCCCATCATCAAATACACCAAATTCAGATGCTATCATAATTTTATTTCTCTTTTTTTTTTCTTTGCTTGAAATTGATTTCCCAAGATTAGACATCAGTATCTTTAGGTAACGTTTGGTAGAGAGTATTGATTGAGAATGTCAACTAACATATAAATATTATACAAATTAACTTATAAATTCATCAAACTCTACACCAAATGAAATATTAATAGCTTTATCAACAAATAAGACACAATACATGTATACATATAAAATCATACACTGCTTATTGTCTATAGATATATCTCTGGTTGTTTTAATAGGATCAATGATTAAGTAGGTTACCTAATAGTTTTGTTTTTGGGTAAATGTCCTCTATCTCTCTACTTTTTTAAATTACCTATTAGGTCCTTATTCTTTTGGCTTGATAAAAAAATCTCAAAAATCGATCAGGATTCAAGAGCTCATGCCGAACAGTACAAGTTTCAAAATAAATAATCGACCCGAATAAAAAATTTTGCCATAATTTTAGATGATTTTTTATTTTAATTCAAAAAATTAATTAGGATTCGAGATAATTTTATTGTTCAGACTCATAACCGAGACAAGATTAAGACTAGACGGGATATTCCGATTGTATCCTTGATACTATTCTAACAATAATAGTATATAACGATCCTTTACTGTTAAAATAATAGGGACCTGATAGGTAATTATAAAATAATAAGAAATTAATGAGTAATTATGAAAAAAATTAAGATCTATAGATCATTTTCCTTTTATTTTTTTGCGCCTTAAAGCGTGTGTAATTAGTTACAAAGACTTGTAATTCAATAAGAGCCGAACTAGATTGCGTGTCTTTTTTAAAAAATTTGAAAAAAAAAAATCTAATTGAGATTTGAGGTATAATTTTAAGGACTTGAATGAAGAATTTACCCTAAAAAAATTAGTGTACAATTATTCAACTTGGCAAGATCTTGTGCAATTATCATTTATAATTGCTAGAAGCCTGTTCAAAAACACTAATCATAAGAATTGATATGGATTGGTGATGTGGTCGGATTTTGTCCACTCGCCCACAATTTATTCGTACACGTAATTGATTGATTGGGATAAGAATTCTTTATCTTTTTTTGTTGGTTTTATGGCTTGCATTCTAATAGGGGTGTTCACGGGTCGGGTCGGGTTGAGTTTTTCAATTTTTTTTACCCAAATTGTGCGGGTCGGGTCGGGTCGCATAATCTGCAGTAAACATAATATATATATTTTATTGATACAAAATTTATAATTTATATGTGTAGTTGAAATGGAAAAATCTGAGATTAATTTGTACCAAGGAAAAACTTTATCATTCCAGCCACAATTTTTTCTCATCAAAATTAAACCATTAAAAATATATATTATAATTATAATATAATTTATATCGGGTCGGGTCGGACCAGAGTTTGCTGCCCAAAACCCGGTCAGGTCGGGTCAGACCCGAAATTAAAATTTAAAATTTATAAAACCAACCGGATCGGGTCGGGTCGGCGCGAGTCGGATCGGATCACGGGTCGACCCGACCCTATGAACACCCGTAATTCTAAGTATGTCACTTTACAATTTGCCTCCTGTTGTTCTCCTTTGAGGGTCCTTTAATCAATGGGAATGATTGGTGAAGTTGATTACGCTCCATGCAAAATATTGTAAGATTTAGTAATCATATCACACAGTAATTAAAATATTTACAAAACAATACTATTAGGGATGGCAATCGGAAAATTTCATCCCGATCAGGTCTCGTTTTTGTCCTTTCTCGGGAAGATATTAGTCTCAATCTCGCTTGGTGGTTCCCCTCCCGATTATTGTTGACTCAACATTGATTTCGTGCTATCAGTAATGTTTTCGCTACCTATCTCATGTCATGCTTCTTCTTTCTTGGAATTGGTTCCTAATATCAGTTAATCAAGATTCCTTTGAACTTTGAGTTCCTTGGACCACGTAGGAACAATTGAATTTTCGTGCTCCTGGATTCTCCATAGGAATCCATTGCTATTCCATTTCTCCACCTTCATTCCGAGTCACAAGAATAGAGTGGTTAGTTCCGCAGCTTTCGGAAAGAATTGCATGATTGATTAAATTGAATATAGAGTTAGGGAAGAACGTCCCTACTATTAATGAACAGAAGACTCAGTCAACTTTTTATTTTTCTTTTCTTCCTTTGTTCGTTTTGCTGAACGGCGTGCTTAGGGTTCTATACCCTAGCTCTAATCTTAATCGTTTTTTGAATGAGGATAAAAAACCGTCTCGAATTTCGAACGGAATGATTTGTGATTCGGGACTTTTAAGGTTAAAATTCAGAAGTCGGAAAAAAAATTTGTCCCGATTTTTTATTCGAGACGAAAAATAATCTGAATCTCAACTGAAATTTTTATTCGAAATAATTTTCATCATGAATCTCATATCAAACAATACATTGACAAATCTTGATTGAGCTGCATAATTTCCTGCCAATCTTAAATGCTAATTGTATTTTCCGAATACTCTTTTAGTACTGAATTTGCCTCTCTTTTTTTTTGTTTTTTTACCCTAAAATAACAAATTTAAAAAATAAGTTTTGAAATTCTAAAATTATTTGATAAATTTAGACACAAAAAACGAAAATTCGACACCGAATGAGCACTCAAAAGTGCAACTACCATTTCTTCCATATTTGTATATACATGATAATAAAATATAAAAAAGGGATTGTATGAACGATTCACATACTAGTAAACATTTTAATTCTGTGGCCTTCTGAAACTCTATCAAGCAAAGCCTGTAATGACAAAAGGGACCATCAAATATTGGGCCTACACTAACATGACCAAAAATCAATTTAGGTTTAGAAGCATAAATCACATCAAGCCCATTATTTTATTAAGATTACAACAGGGAAGAGAAGCCTAGAAACCAAATGGATACAAGAGGATTTTATTTTTCGGATTTTATTTTTCGTATTTTATTTTTCGACTTCACGCAAGTCGTTCACCCAAAAATACGTGTACTTATAAGAAATCAAAGATGTGAAATGTGAATTTTATGATGACTGGAATATCCGACTTATAAGAAATAAAAAATACGTGTACTTATAAGAAATCAAAGATGTGGAATATCCGGTTCGGTTCCAATTCCACACTAAAGTAGAACCGGAATCGAACCACCGGCCGGGTCTACCGCCAGCACTACCATCAAATAGTTGCGGTTAAGATTTACCGCCACCACCTCTAACTTCTTCCGCGACCGATCTACCAACGGTAGTGCCTGTACTGTTTGTCTTCAAGTAGAATGAACAATTATATTATTCAATTGATCTCATTAAGTCATCGTCTATAATTGATAGACAGTGCTGAATCTAGGGCTGGGAAAATGAGGAAATCGCCTAAGGGCCACCTTTAACATAAAGCCTATCAGGATTTCCACATGCATCATCTAATAATTTTATATTTTGATAATTAAAACACTAGTCCAATAATTTTAATATTGTTGATGACTGTATTTCGTTCTAAGGGTAATTTGAGAAATCAGCCCCTCGAACAAACTTCCATCAGCATTGAATTTTTTTTGGTTAGTAGGGAACCAAATCAAACTTAGTAAGCAGACAGATAACCACAAAAATAAGGATTTACGTGATTCGGCGGAGAGTGGCTCCAACCCTACGTCAACGAGGAAAAAATGGAATCAAATTACTGCTCGGGGTAAAAAAAGACCCGAGCTACAATTGGTGTGGTGAGCTTACAAGAAGGTTACAACTCATCGGATCTTACACAAGCCCGTTACAAATCTCTCAAATGATCGGGTTCCGACCAGCTTTTTCTCTCTCTATCACTAGTTTGTAAGCACGTGCCTTTCTACAAGTCGTGAGATACGAAAATTGATATCCTTTGAATTCGTAGCTTCAATCCCTTTATATAGGCTTCTAAATTCACTATTCCACCGTCCATGACGTCAGCTCATGTCACTGACATCATTGTAGTAACAACTCTCCTAAACTACCCACAATTTCGGCCAATCAGAATACTTTTTTTCACTATCACACTAGCTTATGGCGGCCTCTGAAGGCGCTCCTCTGCCACTGCACCGCCCTATGGAGGCTGGTAAAGGCTACTTCCAATGAGAACTGTTGTTTTTCCAATAATCATCACAAATCTTTCAGAAACTCATTCTGTCTATTAGGGCATACGTCACACATTCTCGAACATAGACTAATTTGTGATTCCAGCCAAGCTCCTCGGGTTGGCATACCGAGGTGAATGATATTTGACTGGACTTCCTCATGCTTCCTTAACTTGGTCGGATCGGTACCACTAATCACCTCTGTTCGGTTTCCACAATTGCTCAAATGCTGTCAAATTCCAGCCGAGCTCATCGGGCCGGCATCCCAACTTTGCCCCATCAGCCGGTTCTTCCTTCGAGAGAAATCTTACGTTCAAATGGCTCGAGCCTCTCTGTCTTTCTTCAGTCTCCCTGGGTCTTCGGTCATTCTCCATCCTCTTCAGGCTAAGTAAAAAACTCATTCCACTATTCCTCGGTATTTGAGCTTCCTCATGGTGAAAAACCACCATCAACATATGTTGTAGTAGGGGCATGAGGATGTCCCGATTTCATAGTGACATAATAGGGTCTCAGTGGGACATATCCGATCCCGAGCCTATAGTAAACCTGGCCACAAAGAAACTATCCTTCCTTTTGCCATTCAAATAAGGCCATGAGGGAGAAACTTCAACCCTAAGCCAACAACACACCAAGGTCTCGGTGGGACATACCCGACACTGAGCTGATAGTAAAACTGGCCACAGTGGAACTATCCCTCATTATGCCATTCAAATAAGACCATGAGGGAGAAACTCTGACCCCAAGCTAACCACACACCAAGGCTTTGGTGGGACGTATCCGACCTCAAGTCGATAGTAAACCTGGCCACAAGGGAACTATCCCTACTTTGCCATTCAAATAAGGCCATGTGGGAGAAATTCCGACCCCAAGCCAACAACACACCAAAGCCTTGGTAGAACGTGCCCGACCCCGAGTCAATAGTAATAGAAGCAACGTCTTACCTCAAGTTTCCCAAAATAACAATTCTGAATCTTACAATCCAGACGTCTCGGTGAACCGAGCTACGAATCAGGGGTCGGGCAACACCATGAGGGGATCTTCCCTACGCTATGTTGGAGTTTATATGGTCCCGAAGATCGATTAACAAGCATGAAACAAGTGCGAATACAATCGAGGAAGTTGCGGAATACTTACATCGAGCGGTTGAGCGACGCGGTGGACAACAAAACTCGATTTCTGCCCTCTCCAAGTCACGGCAATGGCTGAATTTGTCTCCACCATTTTCGGCTTTGGGTGAGCTCCATCAAGCTCCAAGCTTCGTCAAATGATTCCAAGCTCATGGGTGGACTTCCCTATCACCTTCGCATGTCTCTCGGAGTGCTAGCTCTTGATGATTTTGCCATAAAATCACCACACTTTGCTTCAAACGCGCTTATAACATCGAATGCTCACTTTCGTTTTCAAATTCATTCATTCATTTATTCATTTCACATATGCATTCATTATCCATATAATCTACGAGTTCCATCATACACGTACATACACACAGTCACACACTCAATGGGATACATATAACCAACCACGAAGCACATTTAACAACCAATACATCACAAGGCACACAATCAAATAATACATACATATCACGACACACCAAAGTCATCACACGACTTCTCAAGCACACGCATAACCATAACAAACATTCCAAAACACATACTATACTATCACGCGTTTCCAGAGAGCGAACGTTCGAGTAGCGTTCTATAACGCGTTCGAACGGATCAATTCCAGAGAGCTCACGTTCGAGTAGCGTTCTATAACGCGTTCGAACGGATCAATTCCAGTGAGCTCACGTTCGTATGGCGTTCTTTAACGCGTTCGAACGGATCAATTCCAGTGAGCTCATGTTCGTATGGCGTTCTTTAACGCGTTCGAACGGATCAATTCCAGTGAGCTCACGTTCATATGGCGTTCTTTAACGCGTTCGAACGGATCAATTCCAGTGAGCTCACGTTCGTATGGCGTTCTTTAACGCGTTCGAACGTCTAAGGCAAAAAGTGGGCGTTCGAATTGCGTTTGAATACGCATTCGAACGTCCTACGGTCTGCCGAAATCAAACCAAAATATTGGCTTCCCAAGCACCCCAAAACACACCAAAAACACACTCTATCATTTAGCCAGCATCAATATCCTCCTAAACATCTCTATTGACTCCTTATTATGCACCATTCTTTCTTTATTCAAAATTAACCCACAATCATCATCATCATTCATCAACAATCATCATCATCATCATCAATGATTCCACTCTATGAACAATCATCATCATACAAATTCATCATCATACATCAAAAACCATAATATGTCATCATGCAAATTCATCATCATGCAAATTCATCATCAACTTCAACAATCATCATCATCAAAATTCATCAATCTTATTGACAACCATCACCATCATCATCATCATCATCAAATTAAAATAAAAAAGTGAGACTTACCTTAAATTCGTTGCAGTAGATGTCTAGAAGCCGAGAATGCAGAAGAAGAGAGTTAATGGAAGAAATTTGGTCATTTGAGCCGAGAAGAAGAGGTCGCTGGGTTTAAGGATTTAAAAGACATTTAGCGTCGAATTAATTTGATTTTAGCGTCGAATAATTCGACGCCAAAAAATAGGCGGGTTATTAAAAATTTAGGGTTATTTTTCCGGGAAATTTAATTTTATATCTAGCGTCGAAATATAATTTTCGACGCTAAATGACATATATTAGCGTCGACTAACAGTCGACGCTAAATGTCAGACATTTAGCGTCGAATATATTCGACGCTAATGTCTGTCATTTAGCGTCGAAAATTATATTTCGACGCTAGATGTGTACCATTAAAAATAATAAAAACAAATATGTGATAGTTATACTATTAATAATTACGATAATATTTCAACCATATCTAAAGAGTAATTAAAATCAACAACCATACATTATAATCCAGAAAATTATTCATCAATCACAAAATACAGTAACTTCATTAATCACTATTGTCGTCGGTATTTGAGGATTCGTGACTGGAATCGAAGTCATCTTCAGTGTCAAATTGTTTTTCACTTGCTACTTCAACGCTCACTTCAGCATGAGGAATTATCTCAACGTCTGTACTAGCTCAAGTTAATGTGATATTTTCCGGAACGGTGACAGTTGGTCCATGATATATTTGTGCAGTATCTTCAAAGTTGCCGGAGACTTCTTCTGTTTCATCTGATATGTCAACTCTATCCTTCTCCTGCGTGTCCCAGATGGCCCTATGTTGTAACTTTTCTACCACCATCCACCAAGTTCCTAACTTGGGATCAGATATGTACATCACTGAACGTGCTTGGGTACAAAAAATGTATGGATCATTCTTGTACCAAAAACGTTGAACATTAATTGACGTTAGATTATTACGAACTTGAATTCTCCTCTTTCTGGCATTTGTGTCAAACCACTTACAGTCGAATAGCACAATATGTCGTCTGGGTCGGTATATCAACTCAATGACCGACTGCATTACGCCGTAGAAGTCAATTAGATCTGAGTTGTGTTCTCCTTGGACTACAATTCCAGAATTTTGAGTCACATGAGTAACATCTCGCTGTTCGGTATGAAATCTAACTCCGTTGACAATGCATCCATTGTATTCATAAGCCTGCTTTTGAGGCTCATAAGCCAAAGAAACCAACGAGGATTGCGAGTCCAATTGACCATTTTGAACTTGGTTGTTAATCTGACAATGAGAGAAATATATGTATTAATATAACAAACTGAAATGTTTAATGTTAGGATAAAAATAAATATAAAATATTCTAACTTACAGTTGTCTGAAACCATTTAGGAAATTCTTTTCTGTGTGTTCCATCAACATTGTGGTCACCACGACATTGTAGCATTGTTAGATGTTGCCTACAATAAATTATCACGGTTAATGTATGGAAAAAATACAATAGTTATGCACCAGAAAAACTTACGTTATATACGGTTGAACTTCATCACAATTACTCAATATAAACCAATGCGCACGTTCAACTTCCTTAAGTTATATGGAATGACAATAACGGGCCAGATGCTATAAGAGTTGTACATATTCCCAAATGGGTTAAAACCATCAGAGGCAAGACCTAACCTGACATTACGGGGGTCCTCAGCGAAACAGGGGTACATGTCATCAAATTCCTTCCATTCGGTTCCATCCGCAGGATGTCTAAGTATGCCCTCCGCACCGATCCTCTTTTCATGATGCCACAGCATATCAGTCGCTGTGTGTCGTGACATGAACAATCTCTGCAGCCTGGACGTTAAAGGGAAATATCGCAATATCTTTTGAGGCACTTTCTTCCCCATACCACGGACTTTGTATCGACTTTCACCACATATCGGACAATGTTCAAGTGATTCATACTCGGCACGAAATAATACACAATCAAACTTACAAGCATGAATGGATTCATACCCCATTCCCAGATCACGCAACATTTTCTTTGCCTCGTAGTACGACTTAGGCAATTCACTTCAACCGGTAACATTTGGGCCAGTAACTCTAACATCATATCGATACTTTTGTTGGTCATTCTGTTGATCACTTTAATATGTAATAATTTCACAACGAAATTCAAGATCGACATTCCAGCACCTTCAAATGGAATTTTTTTTGCCTCATCAAGTAGTTTACTAAATAAATTCTGATCATTTCCACTTAACACTGGCATGTCACCACTAACACTATAACCAAGTTTTGGACCTTGTAAGTCATGCAAAATATCGGTGATCTCATCGTTTGCAGGTTGATTGTAACTACTGCTCCCTTCGCCGGAATCAAAAAACCGTGACTGAGAATTATACTGCTCACCGTGATAAATCCACGTACGGTACGTTGGTGATATTCCTGGCATGTATAAATGATTATGAACTTCATCTAACCGCTTCCTTTTCCTATTCAAACAATTTACACATGGACAACGAACACGACCTTCAGCATCAATGTGTTGCTTTGCGACTTCCATAAACTCATACACTCCATTACGATATTCAACACTCAATCTATCCAGAGAGCTCATCCAATTTCTATCCATTTCAGCAGAATACCTAAATATAATAATATAACTATTAGATATCATATTACAATAATCAACATTACTAATTCATTAATACTTTATTTAAGCATATATATAATATATATATATATATATATATATATATATATATATATATATATATTTGGTTGATAAATTAATTAAATAGTTTACAGAAAAATTCTATTTTGTTAATTAATATACTTACTCTACATATATGAATCATAAATCACTAACAAACAGCATATAAACAACATATATAATCATAAAATTGAAAATAATAAAGAAATATGAAAGAAGATTTACCTTTTTCGGAAATTGATTACAATATTATTGAATATTTTTAGGAGAGTTGTGAGGCTGTAGATGAGAAATTCTCAGATTTCAGAGGATGAAAATGAAGAGAATGAGAGAAAAAATAGAGGGGGATAAGGGTTGGTGACATTCTGTATTTTAATCTATCTTTAGCGTCGAATCTGACAATTCGACGCTAATTGTTGTAGTTTTTAGCGTCGCAATAAATATTTCGACGCTAAATGTCTGGTTTTTGGCGTCGATTTAAATTTAGACGCTAAAGATTCAATGATTGTCGGTGGAAACTTCATAAGCCTTTAGCGACGATAAATAGTCGACGCTAAATGTTGGTTTTTGACGTCGACACCGAGTTTGGACGCTAAAAGCTTAATATTTGGCGCCAAAAAGCATTGCAATAGTAAAATTATTTAGCGTCGAATATCATTCGACGCTATAGTAATAATTTTAGCGTCGAAAATGCTTATCGACGCCAAAAAATGAATATTTGGCGTCGAAACTTTTTTCCGTCGCTAAAAATATGACATGTAGCGTCGAAAATGATATTAGACGCTAAAAGTGAGTTTTGGCGTCGAATTTTATTGCGACGCTAAATGTTTGGACGCTAAAAGCCATAATTCTTGTAGTGAATGTAGTTCTCTGGGATGTCATTTTGTCGTATCATTGACATATATTTGATGTTGTATACATGCTATATATACTTTCAGACATGTATATATATATATATATATATATATATATATATTTTGTTTCATGATCTCGCATTTAAGTTTATTTTAAGTCTTTAAGTTTGCATGTGTGGCAATTATAGATTGCATAGTAATAAGATAAGTGTAAATATTCTATTGCATAAGTCGGGGGCTTAGGCGACAGTGGGATTTGTTGTCTGCCGGTAGCATTCCCGTATTGGGGATGTTACAGCTCAAATGTTGTCAAAGTCCAGCCGAGCTCATTAGGTCAGCATCCCAACTTTGCCCCACCAGCCGGTTCTGCCTTCGGGATAAATTTTCCGTTGAGGTACTTGAGCCTCTTTGTCTGTCTTCAATCTCCCTAGGCCATCGGTCCTTCTCCATCCTCTTCTGGTCAAGTAAAAAACTCATTCCGCCATTCCTCGGTATTTGAACTTCCTTAGGATGAAAAATCACCAACAATAGATACCACATTCAAATTGTATAAGGAGCCCACTCGACCTGATCCAAATTCCTCAAGAAATTAGTCTCGCTCCTTACACTCCCAAAATACACATGATTTTTTATGGAGGGGAGAAATTAAATGGGTGAACAAAACCACGTGCTCAATGAGAAATAAAACATATTCGCCTTCATTGGTTTTACAAAATCTGCATGGTTATAAATAAATATATTTATGCCCACTATATATAAAAACATCGATTGTGCAACTTTCATAAAACCATATATATATATATATATATAATATATATATATATATATATATATATATATATATATATATTTGGTTGATAAATTAATTAAATAGTTTACAGAAAAATTCTATTTTGTTAATTAATATACTTACTCTACATATATGAATCATAAATCACTAACAAACAGCATATAAACAACATATATAATCATAAAATTGAAAATAATAAAGAAATATGAAAGAAGATTTACCTTTTTCGGAAATTGATTACAATATTATTGAATATTTTTAGGAGAGTTGTGAGGCTGTAGATGAGAAATTCTCAGATTTCAGAGGATGAAAATGAAGAGAATGAGAGAAAAAATAGAGGGGGATAAGGGTTGGTGACATTCTGTATTTTAATCTATCTTTAGCGTCGAATCTGACAATTCGACGCTAATTGTTGTAGTTTTTAGCGTCGCAATAAATATTTCGACGCTAAATGTCTGGTTTTTGGCGTCGATTTAAATTTAGACGCTAAAGATTCAATGATTGTCGGTGGAAACTTCATAAGCCTTTAGCGACGATAAATAGTCGACGCTAAATGTTGGTTTTTGACGTCGACACCGAGTTTGGACGCTAAAAGCTTAATATTTGGCGCCAAAAAGCATTGCAATAGTAAAATTATTTAGCGTCGAATATCATTCGACGCTATAGTAATAATTTTAGCGTCGAAAATGCTTATCGACGCCAAAAAATGAATATTTGGCGTCGAAACTTTTTTCCGTCGCTAAAAATATGACATGTAGCGTCGAAAATGATATTAGACGCTAAAAGTGAGTTTTGGCGTCGAATTTTATTGCGACGCTAAATGTTTGGACGCTAAAAGCCATAATTCTTGTAGTGAATGTAGTTCTCTGGGATGTCATTTTGTCGTATCATTGACATATATTTGATGTTGTATACATGCTATATATACTTTCAGACATGTATATATATATATATTGTTTCATGATCTCGCATTTAAGTTTATTTTAAGTCTTTAAGTTTGCATGTGTGGCAATTATAGATTGCATAGTAATAAGATAAGTGTAAATATTCTATTGCATAAGTCGGGGGCTTAGGCGACAGTGGGATTTGTTGTCTGCCGGTAGCATTCCCGTATTGGGGATGTTACAGCTCAAATGTTGTCAAAGTCCAGCCGAGCTCATTAGGTCAGCATCCCAACTTTGCCCCACCAGCCGGTTCTGCCTTCGGGATAAATTTTCCGTTGAGGTGGCTTGAGCCTCTTTGTCTGTCTTCAATCTCCCTAGGCCATCGGTCCTTCTCCATCCTCTTCTGGTCAAGTAAAAAACTCATTCCACCATTCCTCGGTATTTGAACTTCCTTAAGATGAAAAATCACCAACAATAGATACCACATTCAAATTGTATAAGGAGCCCACTCGACCTGATCCAAATTCCTCAAGAAATTAGTCTCGCTCCTTACACTCCCAAAATACACATGATTTTTTATGGAGGGGAGAAATTAAATGGGTGAACAAAACCACGTGCTCAATGAGAAATAAAACATATTCGCCTTCATTGGTTTTACAAAATCTGCATGGTTATAAATAAATATATTTATGCCCACTATATATAAAAACATCGATTGTGCAACTTTCATAAAACCATATATATATATATATTATGAAATTAAAATATGCATTAACGATTTTTATAAATTATGATGTGATGTTTGATTAATGGTGGGCACAAGGATCATATGAAATACCACTCAAGGCCGCGTAAATAAATGCCAACACTCGGAGGCCTGATAAAAAAAAATATCACTGATCAGGGCTGCGTAAATAAATAAGATGTCCAATTTCATTTATCATAGTCATATGATCATATCTATAGTTCAACAAAAATACACGCGTTTATCCCTCTTTTCTGTATGTTCTTCAATTGTTTGTTATGTGTTTGCTTCCATTGATGTGTTTTTCTTTGATTTCATATTTGAGTTGAGTTAGGGATAAAATATAAGATAAAAAAAATTATCCAAAATAAAAAATTGTCGAGATTCGAAATGATTTTTCATTTAAAATCTCAAATTTTAGTTTAAAAATTTCGAATCTCGATCGAGATTCCGGATCCATATGGATTGGGATTCATAATGATTTTCGTCCAGATTAAAAAAAAAAATAGGATTTAGAATAATTATTTCGTCCTAAATCACAATCTTGATGAGAAGTGACATTTCAATTACGTTCAAAACCCAACTCTATAGTATCAAGTCAATATACACCTATAAGATGATAATTCAGTTGGTTTGCGATTGGAGTAAAATCAAGAGATCAAAACATCAATTCTCCTTGCCAAATTCAAAGGGTAACTTTTTTAGTTTGCTTTATGCTCGATCCAGATCTGAGTGTGGAATGAAAAAACACACAACCACATTTGTCTAACAATTGAGGGCTTCAAGTTTATTTTCAACTCACCTAAATATATAGTTCCCATGTGAAACATGATAACATTAGTGTTTTATTAGGAAAAGTCAGCAATTAATTCCATGCCTACGGCTATTAAATTACAACAAAAGGCTTTAAATTTTCCAACAAAATAAACTAAAATTCAAGTAAAAACTTAAAATTATATATTATTTACATTTTTATCTTTGGTACCTTGTTAAAAGATACACTTGAATGCAAGGTGAATTATTCCATACATTAGAATGCAATCTGAGGATCTCTTTTGCTTTATCTTTCAAATACTTTTCACAATCTGCTTGACTCACCATGCAAAGTTTTGTCACTGCCCCGACACTCAACATCTCTATAACAACTTCATATGTGGCTGAACATTTCGCTATCGATGACAAAATATGAACCGCTCGATCATCTGTCGCTTGAGAAACCCTAAGGATTCTTTTAGTCACCATGGCTATGGCTCCTGCATGGCTTAGAAACTTGAATCTCCCATCGGCGCATGTACATAGCTGTGATAAGAGATTAAATATTAGCTCTGTTGTTCTCTTTTCGGGCTTCGATAGTTCAAGTTCAATGAGTTCCAAAACTGCATTGGCTTCGATAATTTTCATTCTGTTTCGCCCCAAAGGGCATGCTTGGATCAAAACATTCAACGCGGATTTGGTAGCTTGTTGAGATATATTTTCTTTCAACAATTTTACCATTTCTTTGAACAAATCAAGACTTGACAAGCCCTCCAATACGCTTGTGCTTGCAACTTCAAGAACCATCTTCAATGATACCACTGCATTTGTCTTCACTGCAACGTGACAATCATCACTCTCCCATCGCAAAACCCACATCAAAGCTCTGATCAAATCTTGATTTTGATCAACGGTCGCCTTGTTTTCATTTGATGGAGACCAAACAAATGACAGAATCCTCAAAGCTTCTTCAAGACCAATCGTTTTGCAATCTTTATAACATTTTACAATAAACAAAACCAAAGCCCTAACCACATATGCTTCCTCAAAGCTCTTCCTATTCCTCTCATTCTCCATAACTAAGGCTTCCATTTTTTTTAAACTACTCGTACACATATGACAAGAATCAAGATCGCGTACAAGTTTACGTACCTGATCCTTATTCAGTACAGCTTTCGGCGAAGGGATTCTGTCAATTGCGTTTTGCATACACCATGCTTGGATTAAACGACGCAGCGTATGATTTGAAGTCAAGGATGAGTCTCTAGGCAGAGGCTGTTTTGTCACCGGACACGTCATGTCCCTCGCCGTCGTTTTTAACCATTTCTCGATACTTTCCCGATCATATGATATGCCGGTAATGGTTGTCACAGGATCTTTCATAATTTGTAATGAAATGGGGCAGATGAAATATTGAGGCACCTCAATTTCATCCATTATTGATTGGTAAAGAGAGAAGGTGGATTATTTATGGGAAAGTTTTTGAAGGAGAAACAATAATGAATATGTGAGTGACAGGAAAATTCTACAAATGAATTAAATCTGAATTTCATTCAAGTTTTAATAGTCATACATTGAGTATGGACTGGCCAGCCAGCCAGCCTTCTAGTAATGGTCAAAACACGATAAAAATAGCTATATCAATCACGTCTTTATGATTTTCAGCAATCTGACCGTTGACTGAAACTTGGCACGATTCAAGTGGTTGGAGATGTGATGTGATGCAAGTGAGCACACGTAATAGGGAATGGTGGGGGCAAAAAATATGGATCCTATAAAAGAGTATAATGATAATAATTGTTAGACCAATATTTCTAGTTCAAAAGATAAAATGAGAATCGACCTCTCGAACAAACCTCCATTAAGTCGTGAATTTGTTTGGTTAGCAGAAAACCAAAAGTAAATTTAACAAGCAGATGAGAAAAAATAAAGTTTACGTGGTTCGAAAGAGTGACTCCAACATACGTCCACGGAAGAAAATGATGTGTGTTTTATTATTACTCGGAGTCAAGATCGACCCGAGTTACAAGTGGGGATAAGATACAAGAATACGAAAATAAATACCTTAGGTCTTACAACAAGTTCGGTATAAATCTCTCAAATGGTCGAGTGTTGATATGTTTTTTCTCTCTATTACTAACCCATCAACTCTTAGTTTCTCTAGAAGTTGTGAGAAACAGAATTAGCCAACCCTTTAATCTGAGATTTCAACCCCTTTATATAGGCTCCTAAATCCACTATTTCATTGTCCATGACGCCAGCTCATATCACTTTATCATCATTGCCCTGTGCTTCTTTTTCTCAACCACTCAGCAAATCGTCGTACTGACACTTGGCTAAACCACCATTGTCAATGAAAACCCATAATTCCAACCTTTTGGCCACTGCTACACGCTTTGTTGGCGTGACAGCCTGCAACTCAACTGCTCTGATACTATTCCGTCTGGCAGTGTCCCTTTCTAAGGAGAGCCATTGACCAACTTCCATCACATCACCTTTTAGAAGCCAAAAATTCCAAGTAGGGTATACGTCATATGACTTCAATACATGTCAGCCTCTGATCCCATCTTCGTTCCTTGGGTTTGGCATACCGAGGCAGATGATATTTGTCAAAGCTCTCTCTAACTTCATTAACTAGATCGGGTTACTAGCACAGACCCCTCATGTCAGTTTCCATAAATCCTCAGATAAACCCAAATCCAGGACTCCTTCTCTATGTCGGGTTAGTGTTCTAACTTTTGGGGCGATTGTGGGACTCCTAGGGTCGGATCGGTGTCCCACGCAGAAAAAATAGGTCTAACCCATGGATATCAAGTATGGGTGTATTTTTAAATAATTTAATGGAATAATATATTCTATTACGAGTGCATAAGAAAAAATTGGGGCAGAATCGGAGTTCGGGAGCTAAAAAACGGAAGAAAACATGTTTCAGAGCGCGCTTGCTCGACGCACTCGCTACAGTGTGCACTGATACTATTAACAAGGGTTTAAATGAAAATGTAATTATTTTATTAATAAATAATAAAATAATGTACAATACATTATTCAGATTGGCGCTCCAAGCACCAACTCTAACAAACTCCCACTTGTTTAGTGTCAATCCAGATGATATCGAAGTCACATCTCATGCACATGTTTATCGAATAAATTAAGAGGTAAGGCCTTAGTAAGTAGGTCTGTTATGTTATCTTGTCCTTGAACCTTCAAATACACTATGTCATTTTGTTCAATAACCTCTTTAATCACGCGATATTTTCTTTTTACGTGTTTAGACTTGAAATGTGCTCTCGGTTCCTTAGCCTGCGCAATGGCTCTGCTATTATCACAATACAGTGGGATTATATCCACAATACTAGAAATAATGCCAAGTAACGACACCACTATTAAGGGTAAATATATATCCGGATGTAGACTTTCCATCATCCAGATCTCCTTGAAAGTCAGAGTTTGTATAACCCTTAACTTGTAGCTCATATTCTCCGTAAATTAGAACCTTATCCTTAGCACTCTTATGATATTTCAGGATATGTTTCACGGCTATCCAATAATCATTACCCGGATTAGGTTGATATCGGCTAGTAACATTAACGTCGAAACTGATATCGGATCTTGTACATAGCATGACATACATAATGCTTCCAATACAAGAAGTATATGGCAAGTTAGACATTCTAACTCTCTCTTCCTCAGTCTGAGGTGTCATTTTCTTCGAAAGATGTATGTCATATTGAAATGATACATTTACTGCCATGCAGTTGGTAAACCCGTATATTTCTAACATTTTAGAGCCTTATACCCAGTATATAAAAAGATTCACCCATGTCTTTCATGGAGAAGTTCTTACAAGGGTAAGCTTTCACACTTTGCATTCCCAATGATAAAGATATTGTCTACTTACAATATAAGGAATATTATCATGCTTCCACTAAATTTCTTATAAACACACAGTTCTTCCTCGTTCTTTATGAATCCAGATAATCTAATTATCTTATCAAAACGACGATCCAGCTTCGGGATGCATGTTTAAGTCCATAAATAGACTTCTTGAGCTTACAAACCAAGTTTGAAGTCTCACTAGATACAAAACCTTCTGGTTATTCCATTTGGATGCCATCCTTGAGGAATCCATTTAGGTCGCGGTTTTCACATCCATCTGTCATATCTCATAATCGTGATATGCAGCAATGGCTAAAAGCATCCTAATGGATTTTAACATGGCTATTGGTGAAAAAGTTTCCTTATAGTCAATCCCATGATGTTGAGTGTAACCTTTCGCTACATGTCAGACCTTAAAGGTTTCCACTTTTCTATCTGGCCCTTACTTCCTTTTATAAACTCATTTAAAACCAATAGGTTTAAGTCATTCAGGAAGTTCAACCAAGTCCCAGACTTGATTGTCATGCATAGAATCCATTTCGAATTTCATGGCTTCCTGCCATTTTCCCGAATCGATATCCAATATCGCCTCTTTATACGTAGTCGGATCCATTTTCTCCAAGAGGAGAACATCAAGACTCGTATCAGACGTTAAAAATAGTCTCTCATGAGGCCTTGATATTCTATTCGACTTACGTAGAATCTGTGTTGTAGATCATTCACTGGTTCCATCTCAGGTTCCTTAATGTTGTGATCAAACTCATCGAGTTCAATCTTTTTGTAATTCCCACATCCTCTCAAAAATTTCTTTTCAAAAAAAGTGGTAAAACGAGCAATCAATATATTTCGTTGCTCAGAATCGTAGAATTGATATCCAAAATAATTTAAAGGATAATCAACGAACTTGTATTTATACCCCATGGGTGCTAGTTTATCCCACTGTGCAAGTCAAACGTATGCAGGACAACCCCAAATCTTTAAATATCTAAGACTTGGATCTCTACCGAACCATATCTGATATGGGATCGTAGAAACAGATTTTGATGGAACTCTATTAAGTATGTGGGCAACAGTAAGCAAAACATAACCCCAAAGGTAATAAGGAAGATCTGTATAACTCATCATAGATCGCACCATATCCAATAAAGTACGATTTCTCTACTCAGACACACCATTATGTTGAGGAGCTCCTGGTGGGCTATATTGGGTGAGAATCTCATTATCCCTTAAATAACTTCTGAATTCCTCGCTAATGAGTTCATCACATCGATCTGATCAAAGGCACTTTTGAATTTCTCGATTGGTTATTCTACATCGTTTCAAAATATTTTGAACTTTTCAAATGTTTTCGATTTATGTCTCATCAAATTGACATAACGATATCTTGACTTATCATCAGTGAAAGTCACGAAGCATGTTAAACCATCATGAGCGGTATGATTTAGTAGACCACACACATCATTGTGTACTAGCTCCAACTTGTCATTTTCCCTTGGATATATGACTTATAAATTGGATAAGTATCTAAGTTAAGATCTCTAATCAAACTATCCCTAACTAATTTTGATAGGCTTCTAACACCTATGTGGCCCAATCTCATATGCCATAATTCAGTATTATTTAATTCGAATCTTTTACTTATATTTTCCTTTATATTAAAGACATCTTGATATATTACCAAAATATAATGACCGTTAGATAAAGAACATTCACATATCAAATAGTTGTCTTTATCATATAAACATAAAGCACCATCTTTAATATTTATTTTATATCCCTCTTTATCCAATATCGATAATGATATTATTTGTCTAATAAGAGATGATACATAATAACAGTCATATAAAATTAATTTATATAAATTATGGAGATCTAGAATAACTATTCATATGACATTGACATTCAATGTCTCACTACTGCCAATTCTAAGTTGGATCTCCCATTTGTTCAGCTTTCTTTTAACTCTCATGGCTTGCATGGAGTTGCAAATATATGTAGGATTACCAGTGTCTAACACTCAGCCACTATTTACATCTAAGGCTAATGAGATGTCAATAATAAGAAAAATACAAAAGGTATATGAGGTTTATGTTTTTCCTTTCAACTCTGGACAATCATGTTTCCAATGTTCAGACATTTGGCAATGTAGACAACCATCACGAGCTATACGCGGTCTTGCAGTTTGTTTCTTGGAATCTTTCTTCTTATTTCTCTTTTTAATCTTCTTAGACTTCCTAGAAGTCTTTGAAGGACTTGCTCCACCATTGAGGTACAAAACGAGATTCTCTTTCTTCAAATCATGTTCCGCCATGCGCAATATGTTATTAAGCTCTTCATATGTGGCTTGCATTGAATGCATCATAAAACCACCATATTTACAGAATCAGATTTCGGCCTAGCCTTTCATATATTATAATGTCATGTTGTTCCAAATATAGGATCTGATCAATCATGTTTAAAACATGAATGCTAACCGTTCCTACATCCTTGAGCATAGCATGGAATAATTCCTTAGACCTCCGACATATCTCAGTTTCTTGATTTGTTTCTAACAATCCTTGAGTGTTCTCATAATGATCCAAGCATTTGGTACATTTATGTACTGTCTAAGCATATCAGAAACAATTTCAACAGACATTGGATTGAGCGTAACTTACCTCAATCGTTCTGACTCCAATATAATGTGATTGTTCATCTCCTACTCTAAGTAGTTCGAGACTCCTTTCAGTTTATTGGAATTCAAAATATGTGCTAATGGATTTACGGTAGCCTTTTACAAGATAAAAATTAAACATTAGCAGAATATTTTCATTTTAATATAAAAACACTAATACGATTATGGATTTTAAATCTATTAGTGCTCTCATACTACTTTATGTAATTTCGTAATCACCCGTAACGGAAAAATAGAAATTTGACAATCGAATTTCATAGTGGGAAGTGGATCCCATGACATTTACTCCAGCCTCACAATAATAATGGTATTGGCCTTCATAAACTCATTAGGTAGACCTCAAAGGCCAATCACATCCATTTGACTCTTAAGTTTGGTCCTGAACCATTTTTTATCCTTACAATAATGATTATATTGGATTAAGATGTGTTACAAGTGTATACTTATCAACATGCAGTAATGAGCTTCGTAAGTACACCCTCACAATAATGACGATATTGAGTGACTACGTCAACTCATCACGCTACATCTAATGTTTTACCAGAGCGACCTAAGTTTCGACCACTTATACCCTCACAATAATGATGATATTGGGCATAAGTAATAAGAACTCATTCATCTCTGTATTGACAAGACGGACCATCCAATAATGCTCCAACATTATTAATATTATTACTTAAAAGTAATCACCTAATCATTTGAGATTTATGACAATCAAGTCATTAACATGTTTACGTCAAAATAAAAATTTTAATTTAAAATATGCAATGCATATCCAATATAACTAATGCATAATTAAATTAAAATTACAGAGGTATAGATTCAAATATATGTGTTGTGTGGTTAAGACTTGTGCTGATACCACTATGTTAGGGCATAGCGAAAATAGGTATAACCTATGGATATCAAGCACGAGTATATTTTTAAATAATTTAATGGAATACTATATTCCATTACAAGTGCATAGGAAACAACAAGGTCTGAATCGGAGTCCGGAAGCTCAAAAACGGAAGGAAACAAGTTTCAGCGTGATTGTGCACGACCTGCGCGTTACAGTGTGCAATGATACCATTAACAATGGTTGAAATGAAAATGTAGTTATTTTATTAATAAATAATAAAATATAATGTACAATACATTATTCATATTGGCGCTCCAAGCACCAACTCCAACACCAACTTGCTTCATCATCAACTCATTTAGCTTAAGTATGAACTCAATTGTACGACAAGGTCAAGTTCTTCTTTCAAACTTCATCAGCCTCTCCGAGACCTTAGGCCTCTATTATGTATTTTTGGGCTAAGTACAATAGCTATCTTACCCATCATTGGTATTTGAACCTTCCTCGGGAGGAAAAACCACCATCAACATATGTCCCCTAGTTTTTAGTATCAACAAGTTGGCGAGTTAATGTCGGGAACTTTATAAAATATGACGGTATAGACTGATCCAATATCATTGGATTGCGACTTCTTGAAAATGCTCCTTAAAGCTATACTCATTGCGTCAAGTTGCTGCTCATATTTCCCAAGATTCCATTTTTGTGACGATTGTCTTTCTTTCACCGCCAATTGAAACTTTTTTCTAGAGTTTTTGTATAGGCCCTAGAAAGATGTGATGGCATAATGGTTTTTCTTAAATGCTCATCAAATCCATCAAATCATCTTATTCTTTGTCTCCCCAACGTACCAAGTGTCATCTATCAATGACTCACGCACCAAAACTTAGGAAACTTTGATCAATCGAGCTCGTGCCTCCAATCTAAGCCCTCTACTTCAGTCAAACGGTTGTGATTGACCCAACACATGTCATCAATCCTCCACTCTTGCTTCGATCTGGCGATCAAAAAAAATCTAAGCAAAAGGTCATGTATGTTATTTTCCTCACTTTCTCTTCCTTCAACTTCCTCAAAGAGCTCCCTAAAGCTTCAGCAGCCTCTGCAACTTCAAAAATTCTTCAGCAGCTTCAAAAATTCAAATTCAAACTCCAAAACCCAAGTACGTATTCCTTGAACTCTCTCTCTATTTCCTTTTCTGCCCCATAGCATCATCAATACACATGGTTTCTTTTGAAGCGGCTGCAAAACAGCTTCTCGCCACTTTCTGACTTCCACAAACTATTCCGACCCCATCCCTAGTTGGGAACTTCAAATTCAGATAATAGCTCGACATAGCTTCAACTGATTTCATTATGAATGGCCTTCACAAAATCACTTGGTAACTATTCAAATAATCTACCACAGTAAAATCCATTATTATAATCCATGTATGAGGCTGTATCAATGGTAATTGTCAGCTGCACCCGACCTAGTAGGACAACCTTAGCACCCTCAAACTCATACAGTAAGGTTACATCCTAAATCAAAATGGTGAACTTCACGCCCAAACCATTCAAAACTTCATTGGATATAATATTCACCGCACTCCTGAGGTCCACTAATATTCAATCCACCTCCATTCTGTTGATATTGGCCTTGATTATTAATGCATCATCATGAGGGTAACTCACTCCTCGAGCATCATCTTCTGTAAATATTATTGGCATCGACCTAGTTTTCTGAATTATCAGATCCCTCTTTATAGTCATTACCTCGAGGCTACGTATCTGACTGTAATTCTTCCTTCCTCGATTCGAATCCCCGACCAATGTTCTTCCTCTGGCTATAATGAACATAGGCATATGCTCACTTTGTTGTCTGACCCTCATAGCCTTTTGATCAATGGACTCCTTATGGTAACCATTCATCAACATGTCATTTATCTGCTCATGTAAATCTTTGCAGTTATCGGTGTTATGCACTTTTACACTATGATGTGCATAATAAGCTCTAGTATTCCTCTTGTTTATCGGGAACCTCCTCAGGTCAAGCTTCGTCAACAACCCTTTATCATGTATCTTTCGAGCTATCTGAGATAATGTTCGGTTCAGCGATGTATATGTTGTACCCTCATGACATGTGCAACCTTAATTAGGCTTCTTCTTTCAGATGTTGGGTTGTCCTGAGTCATTAGCCAGAAGTCTCGTTGCATTGGGCTTGGTCTCTTCCATCTACCACATCTGTCGCGATGGGTATTTGGCCTTGGTTGTTTCTTCATTCGAGCTGCACCTCCTCAGGCTATCTTTTCTTCTTCTTCCAGCAACATAAATCTCATCGCTTGTTCCTAAGTTGTTGTGTAGTCTTGAACCTCCTGAATCCTGAGGTTGAACCACAATCCTCCAACCTTTAGTGCTCCATTGAGACTTTCCAAGGCTTCCAGGGACTTGTACGCCCCTAACTCCAATGACAAATTATGGTATATATCCAAACAATTCTTCATCGGCTCATCATCCCGTTGTTTCATCATCCTCAATGAACCAATTGTCTTCCTCGGTGCGCATGCTCCTTTAAAATGGCACACGAAAGACTTCATTAGTTGTGAAAAGCTGTTGATACTTTCAGGAGTCAAGTTTCTAAACCATAAGTTGGTCGGTCCTCCCATGGTCAGGTGAAATACTTTATAAACTGCTTCTCCGACCATGCCTTGAATCTCCATGAGCAAGATAAATTTCTCAATATGAGACTTAGAGTCAGTGTTACCTTTGTAGATGTCAATCGCGAGCATGAAGAAGCTCCTAAGGAACTTCACCTCCAACACTTCTTTAGAAAAATGGGATGTTGCCTCCGCATCTTGGTCGTCCCGAGCACCTCCTCCCGTGCACTTTTCCTATTTCTTCATCTCCTTCTGGAACCAATCTCTCTGATGGCTCTCGGTGTCCTCGTCATACTCGATCTTTTGAGTTTGATATCTCTTTTCACTCGGAGCACTTCTTCCCCGCCTCCGGTATCACCTGAGCTCACTCTCCCCAAAACACAGGCTATTACTGGACGATTTCAGGGTTCATTTATTGTCATCTTACTTCTAGGTCTCTTCCACAGGTGCAGCGCTAGCCACAACCACTGACTTCACTCTGTGAGTATTATTTCTTACAACCTCATGATCCCCTTCCATTTTGACTGCTCTCTTCCCACTGGAAATATCTTCCCTCCGCCGACTAGAGCTTGCATGTGTTTGTTCTCCTGATTTCTTCTCAAACTTCTCAATTTTCTACACCATGGTTTTCATGAATGACTGGGTTACCTCCCTTTATTTTCGCGCGTTCTTCATTTCCAACCGCAACTTCTCTTCCATCTTCTTCATCCACTTCGTCGTTGAGACCTTCAAAACTATATGATTGTTCTCCCCTGCCATCTTCTTAGTGTGTTTGCTGCTTTTCGTACTGTCTCCCCACAAACGACGTCAACTGTTGACAGTTGTTTCTCATTCCAAAGGTAGTTTGGGAATCAACCCCTCAAATAAATCTCCATCAAATAGTGAATTTATTTGATTAGTAGGGAACCAAATAAAAATTTAGCAAACAAATAAGAAAACACAGAGTTTATGTGGTTTGGCGGAGTGTGGCTCCAACCTACATCCACGAGAGAAAAAGGGGTGTGTTTTATTACTGATCGAAGTCAAGACCGACTCGAGCAACAAGTTGGGGTAGGATACAAGAATACGAAAAAAACACACTAGGTCTTACAACAAGCCTGATACAAATCTCTTAAGTGGTCGGGTGCTGATTTACTTTCTCTCTCTATCACTAACCCTTCAACTCTCAGTTTCTTTAGAAATCGTGAGATACAGAATTAGCCAACTCTTTCATATGAGACTTTAACCCTTTATATAGGCTCTCAAATATGCTATTCCACAGTCCATGACGTCAGCTCATGTCACTTTGTCATCATTGCCTCATGCTTCGTTTTCCCAACCACTCATCAAACAGTTATATTAACACTTGGCCCAACCACCCCTGTCAGTGAAAACCCATCATCCCAACCTTTTGACCACTACTACAGACTTTGTTGGCGTGACAGACTACAGCTTAACTACTGCGATACTGTTCCGTCTGGAAGAGTCTCTTCCCAATGAGAGCTGTTGACCAACTTCCGTCACATCAGCCTTCTAAAAGCCAAAACTTCCTAATAGGGCATACGTCATATGACTCCAATACAGGTCAGCTTGTGATCTCATCTTTGTTCATCGGGTTGGCATATCAAGGCAGATAATACTTTTCAAAGCTTCCTCTAGCTTCCTTAGCCAGGTCGGGTTGCTAGCATAGACCCTTCGGGTCGATTTCCGCAAATCCTCAGATAAACCCAAATCCATCACTTCTTCTTTAGGTCGGGTCGGCGTGCCAACTTGCTCTATCATCAACTCATTTAGCTCTAATAAGAACTCATTTGTACGACAAGGTCAAATCCTTCTATCTAACTCCATCAGCCTCTCCGAGCCTTTATGCCTCTATTATGTATTTTTGGGATAAGTACAATATCTATCATACTCCTTGGTATTTGAACCTTTCTTAGGGTAAAAAACCACCATCAACAACAACAACAACAATAATAATAATAATAAATTTAAGTTGACTAAATCATAAAACCGCTGAAATTAATAACTAAAAATAATTAAAATAAATAAATAAATTCTACATTATTTGATTAGAGATAGGACAAAATCTATTATCCTCTTGACTTAAAAAAATAAAAATTAATATTCTTTTACAATTTTACCCTTAGATATTATTTTTATTGATATGACAATTGATATTTTATTAATTTATTATCCATTATTCATTGATAATTTATTAATTTATTATCCATTATTCTTTAACAATTCTACCCTTATATATTATTTTTATTGACATGATAATTGATAGTTTATCAATTTATTATTTATAATTTTATTAATATTTTTATATAAAAGAAAATTACAAACATGAAAATTTTATTATTTCTTTTATATATATTATAACCGTGATAATTTACAAGTTTATTACATATTTATTGATAGTAAATGCTACTATATTGACATTATAATACATTAATTTTCATGTAAATAAATTAATATTCATTGGTAAAATTATTTTATTTTGTTTTAAAGTAAGGGGTAATGATGTTTTACAAAAACATTAAAGGGTAAATAATAGGGGTGGCAAAATGCATATCCGGATCAGCAAAAAATAAGTTGATCCAGATGCGAGTATTTTCCATGTGGATCTCCTGATATCAGAATTCGAAAAAAAATCCAGAATTTTATGTTTTTATTTTCAAATTATTAATTTTAAATATTTAAAATAAAATGAAATTAAATCTCTAATTAACCAATAGTAATTTCAAATCTAAAATAATATTTACAATTCGAAATCAATCCAAAATAATCTAAATTTAATTATAAAATCATAATAAAATCATAATAAAATCATAAATAAAAATAATTTTTATTATTTTATATATGGATTCCGGATTTACTTAAATCGGAATTTGGATCTGTGCGAATCTTAAAAATACATATTAAGATCCATCTTTTTATTAATTTGGATCAGAGTCGAATCCGAATAAACTTATTATCCTTAGTAAATGGTAGATACTTAAAATAGTAAGGGAAAAGTGGCAATCTCCTTTTCGGATACGAGATTTGGAGCAAATTTATATCCTTATTTAATATTGATATGAATTTAGGATGATTTTCCGTCCCAATCTCAAATTTTTACTAAAAAATTTCTTGGTCTCGATTGAAAATTTGAGATTCTAACTATACATAATTAAGATTGGATCAAAATTAATAAATCTCAATATTTCATTATCGATCGCTAACTCTAGGTCATAACCGCTTTTTTAATATTAGGGGCCCACCACCTATTCCACCTAACTGGTCAAAGTGAGAATATTTTAAATATTGTGGGCGGCGGAACAAATTTTCTTCGGCTGCGTACTGTGACTCATAAGGACAAATACCAGGTACTCATAGCCGAATTAAACCCCCTGTATGACTGAACTTTGATATAATGTTTCACTGTTTCTGTTGACTGATGAGAATGTTAACCTTCTATGTAATTTGTCAACAATGCTACTTTGTTGGGAAAAATTCGTTCGAATTTTTTAATTAAAAATTTCAGTTGGATTCGGGATTTTAGGTGAAAGATCAAGGTTTAGGACAATTCTCGACTAGATTTTTTTCATTATGACGAAAATTATTTTGAATCTTGATCATAATTTTTATTATAATGAAAAAATTATCTCAAATATCATGTCAAACAAAATAAGATCCCAAATCTAGAAGGAATTTTTGGTGTCAATTACATTTTATAAAGTAATTGGCGAAATTTTCAAATTTTGATCTTGTAATCATGCTATCAACAATATTATCATAGAATGTTGTGATATTATTGTTAGCGACACAAACGCATGATGGATTTTGATGACGTCAACACTTGAAGTCTTCGATGCGCATTAGGGAGATATTACAAAAAGATTTCGAAGCAATTGTTGATAAAGAGCTAAAATATTCTACAAGATGATCAAGAAAGCAAATATGATAAAGAGGCAAAAAGATGATGAAAAAGTCAAAGAAGAAGCCAAACAAGATGAAGATCAATATAATGATTAAGAGCTAAAACTAATTGTAAGTGTTGATGGTGTTTTCAGGCACTATGTTATTTAAGCAGCACGACTGGGGTAAAAAAGGTAATTCACTTCTCAGTCAAGATTATTGATGCCGACCCGACCACTAAAGAGTCAACAGTAAGGGGCCGGGAACTTTACGGTTAGTGACCGAGCACTTGTGTTCAAGATGACCGGGCAATTATCAGGTCGACAGCAGCATTCTCAGTACAAAAGACTATTATGACCGACCACATGAAGACCGAGCATAGGGCAAGACATGTTCGGGAAAATAAGGCATTCTATCCATATGAGATAAGATAATAAGTTATCTTACTTTCATGGGGTAAGCTAGTAAGTCAATGTCCTAGTATGATAAATGAAGTAAATGTAGTTTTTGACTAGGAATGCTTATGGAAAAAGGGAATAGTTTTGACTAGGAAATTCTTGTACAAATAGGAATATGATTTCTTCACCATTATAAATAGGAGGGTAGAGTGAGTGTAGAGAAGGAGAAGAGAAGAGAACCAATATCATCATCAGAATCACCAAGCTCTGACTTGTAAAAACACAAAGAACGGTCTGAGAAGTGCATTTGAATAATAAAAGTATCATCTTGTTTGTGCCCGTGGACGTAGGTCGGATCCAACTCCACCGAACCACGTTAAATCTCCTTGTCGATTGGTGTATTATTTGTCTTTTGCTAAGTTTGCTTTTGGTCCCCCATAACCAAACAAATTCACTATTGAGGGAGGATTATCTCGGGAGTAATATTCCCATATTGCCCTGAGACCAAAATCCACCGTCAACAGTTGGCGCCGTCTGTGGGGATCTCATCAAAAAGCGGTTCGCGTAGTAAGACAATGGCAGAAGGCGGGAATCATCAATCTTCAGGGAGTCCAGCAACAGACTGGATGAAAAAGATGGAAGAAAACATGAAATCCATGATGGATCGGTTGGAGAGAATGGAGGGAGCGAACAACGAGAGACCAGACATCGGAACCAGTCGAAGAAAAAGTGAAAGAGCAGAAGGGAAAAGGGTGATAGACACAAGTGAAGACGATGGACCCGGGAGGAGGGGCCCCTATGGGATAAAATCCATAGTTGTAGAAAAATATTCGCAAACAGAGGACACGTGGGAAGAAGAAGAAGAAGGAAGACCATCACCGGATCCCTCCTATGACAGTCTCTACGACTTCAGAAAATAGGACATGGAGCATAGCGAAAGTGTGCGGGAAATTCTAAGGGATGAGGAACGCCGCACCCGGGGCAATAGACACACGGAAGGGCACAGGATACAACATGACAGCGCAAGCAGCGAAATAAAATCTTGGTTAAAAAAGGAAATGACCAAGTAGGGAGTAGGCCTCAGGACCGATGCAGGGGATGCCCAGGATAGTAAGGAGGAATCTCCCCTCGCGGAAAAAATAAGGTCGGCAAGATTCCCAAAGCGATTCAGCATGCCGACCATGGCACCCTACAAAGGCCACTCTGACCCGAAATCACACATCGAAAGCTTTGTCTTGTTGATGGAAGTCCAGGGAGTAGTAGGAGATGCCATCTGCAAAGTGTTCCCCCTAACTTTAGGTGGACCCGCCATCCTATGGTACAGAAGTCTGGCTCCGGGGAGCATCAGAGGCCTCACACAACTTAAGAAGTCGTTCATTCGACACTTTAAAGGGGCTTGCGTTCCCAAAAAGACGATTGGAGAATTAAGACTTATGAAGCAAGGAGATGACGAGCCCCTGAAAAATTTTATTGAAAGATACCACAACATGGTACTGGAAGTCGGAGAATATGAGTCCCTAGAAGCCCTAGAAAGCTTAAAGGGAGCCCTAAAAGTCGGGAGGCTATGGACTCATCTGAGAATCCAGGACACGCCGGATTATGCCACCGCCCTACAGGTAGCCCGGAAGTTTGTCTTGGTAGAAAGCGAAGAAAAGATCTCCCGAAGGGGGACGGCCATTCGGGAAAGAACAGCAAGAACATAGGCTCCCCGACGACCGGACAGGGAGTTCAAAAGATTCAATCCAAAACCCACGGAATTCAAACCGATACCTCGAAGAGAGCAGGAAGGAGGGGTCGCGACCCAGGTGAATCATGTAGTCCGAGAAGAAACATATATTCCCCTGAGCAAACCACCAGGGGGAATCATCATGGAAATACATGAAAAATGCCTCTTAATAGAACCCGACCTCAGGAGATTCCCCCCAGATAAAAGGAACCAGAAGTCTTACTGCGTACATCATAATCTGAGGGGGCACACAACGGACGAATGCAAGGATCTGCGGGAACAAATGGAAGACCTGGCGAGGAATGGATATTTAAATAAATACATTGACCATGAAGTTATGGCGACTAGGCAGAGGACACATAGCACTGACCAGAGATTCTAATCGGTCAGGAAAAAAACTATAACAAAACTCGGGAGTCAGACGTACTAGAAACGGAACAGGCCCCGGGATTACAAGGTTGTCGATCGGTATCAAACAATGCCCACAAATGAGCCAAATATAAAGTTTTTTCTCGAAATATCCCGCAGAAGAACTGTAAGGAGGACAGTATGTCCCCAAATATGAATAAAACCTTTTTCATCCGCTTTCTTAAAACAAAGTTGAAAGCCATATACTGTTGATGGTGTTTTTAGGCACTATGGTATTTAAGACAGCACGACAGGGGCAAAAGGGTAATTTTCTCCTTGGTCAAGATCATTAATACCGACCCGACCACATGAGTGAGTGGCCGAGAACTTTATGATCCGATAACCGACCACTTTGGTTCGGATGACCGAGCACTATCAGATCGGTAGCAGCATTCTCAGCACAAAGGACCATCATGACCGACCTCATGAAGACCGGGAATATGGCGGGATATGCTCCAAAAGATAAGTTATCATACTTTCATGGGGAAAACTGATGAGTCAGTGTCCAATAGGATAAAAGAAGTGAATGTAGTTTTAATTAGGAATCCTTATGGGAAAAAAGAATAGTTTTGACTAGGAATCCTTATGGGAAAAGGAAATTGTTTCAACTAGGAAATTCTTGTACAAATAAGAATATGATTTCTTCACCATTATAAATAGGAGGGCAGAGTATGTGTAAAAGGCATCAAAAATTAGAGATCTGAATCTTCAAGCTCTGACTTGTAGAAAACGAAAAGAGACCTGAAAAGAGTGGTTTAAGTAATAAAAGTATCATCATGTTTGTGTCCGTGGACGTAGGTCGGATCCAAATCCACCGAACCACGTTAAATCTCCTTGTTGATTGGTGTGTTTATTTGTTTTTCGCTAAGTTTGCTTTTGGTCCCCCATAACCAAACAAATTCACTATTGAGGGAGGATTGTCTCGGGAGTAATATTCCCACATTGCCCTGAGACCAAAATCCGCCGTCAACATATACAAAAATGGGGGACATACTCGACGCCCACTACAAAAGACAGTTGGCACCAAGGCCGCTTCAACCATCGGCTCGAGACTGGATTTTGCTCCGCCGAGGACACTTAGTTTTTCAGCTCGGGGTCGGGGTACGTCCCACCGAGTCAGCCCTTCGGACTGGGGACGTAACATTCCCCCAGGTCCAAGTGCTTTTTTCAGCTCGGGGTCGGGGTACGTCCCACCGAGTCAGCCCTTCGGACTGGGGACGTAACATTCCCCCAGGTCCAAGTATCTGTCTTGGCTCGAGGTCCTCAAGGACATACTCGATGCTTAGGATCCGTGAGAAGCATAGCACGGGGAGGGATGATACCCCTGTGGCGATTGCTTGCTCCAGTGTTACCGAACATAAGGAGGAATATGCCCTTACTGTGTCGAACACTCTTTGATCCTCACCTACCCGATGTAATGGATCCGTGGGAAAGTATAGCACGGGGAGTGATGAGGCCCTCGTGACGATTGCTAGCTCCAGTGATACCGGGCCTAAGGAGGAGTATACCCTTAGCATCCCGAACACTCTTTGATCCATTCATCATTTGGATCTGAGAGAGGCGCCGCACGGGGATGCGTTGTGCCCCTGTAGCGTGTGCATGCTCCAGCGTGGTAAGGAGGAGCCCTCATACAATACACAAGGCTCCACAGTGACCCGACGTGTAGAGGATGTACCCTCACCATTCAAACGCTCAACTGATCCAAATCCTGGTTCGCCGGGACACTGAATTGAAAGATTCAGAATTGTGTTTTGGAGGCCTCGGGCAGGACGCTGTTTTGAGGCATCCGTGCTGTTGTTTACATTTGTAAAAATTTTTCTTTTGGGACAAATGCCGAGTCACCCCCACCTTTTTGGTCTTATTTTTCAAAGTTTTGATTTCATTTTTCGCTGGTCTGGCAAGGGGACGCCCGTGTCAGATTCGGTAGGGCTTCACAAGGTTGATTCAATTCCCTTCTGAGCAAGTCCCAAAGATTATCTGGCTCGGGGCTGGATTCGTTCAGCCGAGGCCACTTGGATTATTCAGCTCGGGGCTGGATTCGTTCCGCCGAGGCCACTTGTTTATTCGGCTCGGGGCTGGATTCGTTCCGCCGAGGTCACTTGGTTTCTCTCAGCTCGGGGCTGGATTCGTTCCGCCGAGGCCACTTGTTTATTCGGCTCGGGGCTCGATTCGTTGCGCTGGGTCACTTGGTTTCTCTCAGCTCGGGGTCGGGTTACGTCCCACCGAGTCCGTCCTTTTGGTATGGGGACGTAACATTCCCCTAGGGCCAAGTGTTCATCTCAGCTCGGGGTCGGGTCGTGTCCCACCGAGTCCGTCCTTTTGGTCTTGGGACGTAACATTCCCCCAGAGCCAAGTGTTCATCTCAGCTCGGGGTCGGGTCGTGTCCCACTGAGTCCGTCCTTTTGGTCTGAGGACGTAACATTCCCCCAGGGCAAGTGTTCATCTCAGCTCGGGGTCGGGTTACGTCCCACCGAGTCCGTCCTTTTGGTCTGGGGACGTAACATTCCCCCAGGGCCAAGTGTTCATCTCAGCTCGGGGTCGGGTCGTGTCCCACTAAGTCCGTCTTTTTGGTCTGGGGACGTAACATTCCCCCAGGGCCAAGTGTTCTTCTCAGCTCGGGGTCGGGTCATGTCCCACCGAGTCCGTCCTTTTGGCCTGGGGACGTGACATCCCCCCAGAGCTAGGTGTTCTTCTCAGCTCGGGGTCGGATCATGTCCCACTGATTCCGTCCTTTTGGTCTGGGGACGTAACATTTCCCCCAGAGCCAAGTTTTTCTTCAGCTCGGGGTCGGGTTACGTCTCACCGAGTAGGCTTATTTGGACTGGGGATGTAACATTCTCCAAGAGCCAAGTCTTTCTTTCAGCTCGGGGTTGGGTTACGTTCCACCGAGTCGGCTTCTTTGGACTGGGGCCGTAGTATTCCCCCAGGGCCAAGTTTTTCTCTCAGCTCGGGGTCGGGTTATGTCCCACCGAGTCTGTTTCTTTGGACTGGGGATGTAACATTCCCCCAGAGCCAAGTCTTTCTTTCAGCAAGGGGTCGGGTTACGTCCCACCGAGTCGGCTTCTTTGGACTGAGGATGTAACATTCCCCCAGAGCCAAGTCTTTCTTTCAGCTCGGGGTCGGGTTACGTCCCACCGAGTCGGCTTCTTTGGACTGGGGATGTAACATTCCCCAAGATCCAAGTCTTTCTTTCAGCTCGGGGTCGGGTTACGACCCACCGATTCGGCTTCTTTGGACTGGGGATGTAACATTCCCCAAGAGCCAAGTCTTTCTTCTGCTCGGGGTCAGGATACGTCCCACCGAGAGACTTATCATCGGCATGAGATCGGAGCATCTCCCCATGGTCGGCCCTCTATTGGTCTGGGGAGGTGACATTCCCCCAGAGCCAAATGTTCTTCTCAGCTCGGGGTCGGGTTAAGTCTCACCGAGTCGATCGTCATCAGCATAAGGGCAAAGCATTTTCTCCATGGGTAGATATCGGGATCCTCGTTGACTGAGCACATGAAAGTGGCAGGAAGGACCAGATTTGCAACCAATGCATTTTTCTCTGCGGTTCCTGGAGTGACCACCGACAGATTCATCGACACACCATCTTTTTTTATAGTTCCCGGCATCAACTCGCAAACTCGTTGTTACCGAGAACTAGGGGACAGATGTTGATGGTGTTTTTAGGCACTATGGTATTTAAGACAGCACGGTAGGGGCAAAAAGGTAATTTTCTCCTTGGTCAAGATCATTAATACCGACCCGACCACATGAGTGAGTGGCCGAGAACTTTATGATCCGATAACCGACCACTTTGGTTCGGATGACCGAGCACTATCAGATCGGTAGCAGCATTCTCAGCACAAATGACCATCATGACCGACCTCATGAAGACCGGGAATATGGCGGGATATGCTCCAAAAGATAAGTTATCATACTTTCATGGGGAAAACTGATGAGTCAGTGTCCAAATAGGATAAAAGAAGTGAATGTAGTTTTAATTAGGAATCCTTATGGGAAAAAGGAATAGTTTTGACTAGGAATCCTTATGGGAAAAGGATATTGTTTCAACTAGGAAATTCTTGTACAAATAGGAATATGATTTCTTCACCATTATAAATAGGAGGGCAGAGTATGTGTAAAAGGCATCAAAAATTAGAGATCTGAATCTTCAAGCTCTGACTTGTAGAAAACGAAAAGAGACCTGAAAAGAGTGGTTTAAGTAATAAAAGTATCATCATGTTTGTGTCCGTGGACGTAGGTCGGATCCAAATCCACCGAACCACGTTAAATCTCCTTGTTGATTGGTGTGTTTATCTGTTTTTCGCTAAGTTTGCTTTTGGTCCCCCATAACCAAACAAATTCACTATTGAGGGAGGATTGTCTCGGGAGTAATATTCCCACATTGCCCTGAGACCAAAATCCGCCGTCAACATATACAAAAATGGGGGACATACTCGACGCCCACTACAAAAGACAGTTGGCACAAAGGCCGCTTCAACCATCGGCTCGAGACTGGATTTTGCTCCGCCGAGGACACTTAGTTTTTCAGCTCGGGGTCGGGGTACGTCCCACCGAGTCAGCCCTTCGGACTGGGGACGTAACATTCCCCCAGGTCCAAGTGCCTTTTTCAGCTCGGGGTCGGGTATGTCCCACCGAGTCAGCCCTTTGGACTGGGGACGTAACATTCCCCAAGGTCCAAGTGCATTTCTCAGCTCGGGGTCGGGGTACGTCCCACCGAGTCAGCCCTTCGGACTGGGGACGTAACATTCCCCCAGGTCCAAGTGCCTTTTCAGCTCGGGGTCGGGGTATGTCCCACCGTGTCAGCCCTTTGGACTGGGGACGTAACATTCCCCCAGGTCCAAGTGTCTTTTTCAGCTCGGGGTCGGGGTACGTCCCACCGAGTCAGCCCTTCGGACTAGGGACGTAACATTCCCTCAGAACCAAGTATCTCTCTTGGCTCGGGGTCCTCAGGGACATACTCGATACATAGGATCCGTGAGAAGCATAGCACGGGGAGGGATGATACCCCCGTGGTGATGCTTACTCCAGTGTTACCGAACATAAGGAGGAATATGCCATTAATGTGTCGAAAACACTTTTGATCCTCACTTACCCGATGTAATGGATCCGTGGGAAAGCATAGCACGGGGGATGATGATGCCCCCGTGACGATTGCTAACTCCAGTGACGCCGGACCTGAGGAGGAATATACCCTTAGTATCCCGGACACTCTTTCAATCTCATCATTTGGATCCAAGAGAGGCGCAGCACGGGGATGCGTTACGCCCCTGTAGCGTGTGCCTGCTCCAGCGTGGTAAGGAGGAGCCCTCGTACAATACACATGATCCACAGTGACCCGACGTATAGAGGATGTGCCCTTACCATTCAAACGCTCTCCTGATCCAAATCCTGGTTCGCCGGGACACTGAATTGAAAGATTTAGAATTGTGTTTTGGAGGCCTCGGACATGACGCTGTTTTGAAGCATCAGTGCTGTTGTTTACACTTGTGAAAAGTTTTGCTTTGGGACAAGTGCTAAGTCACCCCCACCTTTTAATTTTATTTTCCAGAGATTTGTTTTTTTTTTTTACTGGTCTGGTAAGGGGACGTCCGTGCCAGATTCGGTAGGGTTTCAAAAGGTTGATTCAATTCCCTTCTGAATAAGTAGCACTTGATTAATCGGCTAAGGGCTGGTGGATTCGTTCCGCCGATGCCACTTGATTAATCGGCTCGGGCTGGATTCATTCCGCCGAGGCCACTTGGTTAATCGACTCAAGGCTGGATTCGTTCCGCTGAGGTCAGATGTTTCTTTCCGGCTCAGGTCTTGCTCTTGTACCGCCGAGATCAATGTTTATTTCAGCTCGGGGTCGGGTTACGTCCCACCGAGTCGGCTCTTCAGAATGGGGACGTAACATTCCCCCAAGTCCAAGTGTCTTTCTCAGCTCGGGGTCGGGGTACGTCCCACCGAGTCAGCCCTTCGGACTGGGGACGTAACATTCCCCCAGGTCCAAGTGCCTTTCTCAGCTCGGGGTCGGGGTACGTCCCACCGAGTCAGCCCTTCGGACTGGGGACGTAACATTCCCCCAGGTCCAAGTGCCTCTCTTCACTCGGGGTCGGGTTACGTCCCACCGAGTCTACCTCTTTGGACTGGGGACGTAACATTCCCCCAGGTCCAAGTGCCTTTTTCAGCTCGGGGTCGGGGTACGTCCCACCGAGTCAGCCCTTCGGACTGGGGATGTAACATTCCCCCAGGTCCAAGTGCCTCTCTTCATTCAGGGTCGGGTTACGTCCCACCGAATCAGCCCTTCGGACTGGGACGTAACATTCCCCCAGTTCCGAGCATCTCTCACAGCTCGAGACAGGATCACATGCCACCGAGCACATCATCGTTAGCTCAGAGGCAAAATTTTCTCCTCACAATCGAGATTGGATCAGTTAGGGGTCAGGACCTCCAAATCTCTGGTACAGATATTACAGAGGAGGAGTCATTTTTAGTTTGGACAACAAGAGGAACTTCATCTCCTGATGGAACGACCCAAGTAAGCAATTTGCTTTGAGGTGGAGAATCGTTCAGAATAGGGTCAGCATCTCCAATAACCGAGGATATGAAGATAGAAACAGAAGACTTAGTTGATGGCGAAGGCAATTTCTCTGTGATTTCTGGAGCGACCACCAGCAAGGCGATCAGCACACCATCTTTATATCGTTCCCGACACCAAACTTGCATACTCGTTGGAACCGAGAACTAGGGACAGATGTTGATGGTGTTTTCAGGCACTATGTTATTTAAGCAGCACGACAGGGGTAAAAAAGTTAATTCACTTCTCAGTCAAGATTATTGATGCCGACCCGACCACTAAAGAGTCAATAGTAAGGGGCCGGGAACTTTACGGTTAGTGACCGAGCACTTGTGTTCAAGATGACCGGGCAATGGCAATTTCAGGTAGACAACGGCATTCTCAGTACAAAAGACTATTATGACCGACCACATGAAGACCGAGCATAGGGCAAGACATGTTCGGGAAAATAAGGCATTCTATCCATATGAGATAAGATAATAAGTTATCCTACTTTCATGGGGTAAGCTAGTAAGTCAATGTCCTAGTATGATAAAGGAAGTAAATGTAGTTTTTGACTAGGAATCCTTATGGAAAAAGGGAATAGTTTTGACTATGAAATTCTTGTACAAATAGGAATATGATTTCTTCACCATTATAAATAGGAGGGTAGAGTGAGTGTAGAGAAGGAGAGAAGAGAAGAGAACCAATATCATCATCAGAATCACCAAGCTCTGACTTGTAAAAACACAAAGAACGGTCTGAGAAGTGCATTTGAATAATAAAAGTATCATCTTGTTTGTGCCCGTGGACGTAGGTCGGATCCAACTCCACCGAACCACGTTAAATCTACTTGTCGATTGGTGTATTATTTGTCTTTTGCTAAGTTTGCTTTTGGTCCCCCATAACCAAACAAATTCACTATTGAGGGAGGATTATCTCGGGAGTAATATTCCCATATTGCCCTGAGACCAAAATCCACCGTCAACAGTAAGTGAGTTTATTCAAATGTTTTAAAGCTCTTAGGAATCATACATTTTGCATCACTTGCATTTAAAATGGCTTAGAATGCTTAAAGAATCATTTGCACTTTATTTGCACCAAAATGAAATTCAATGGACAAGTGCATTGAAAATTAGTTTTGGAAAATTAGCAAACGGTTGAATTAAATGTCAAATGATATACCATTAGATAGATATGTGTCCCTAGTTTGCTACGATTCGAACGGAACACAATTCCGATATATAGAACTTTTGCTAGAGCCATTTTACTACAACATGTTCATATGTGCATTCTCTGCATACATGTCACATTAGAAAAATTCCATATAATTCATCTTAATGTTTCTGAAGCTGCAATTTTCACAGAAGATAGATCTATGTGTTTAATTTACGTAGAAATTTACATATCTTAATTTGGAATTTTCTAGAGAACGTTATGGCCCAAATACCCAATGTTATCATGATTGACTGGTCATCAGAAACATACTGAGACAGACATATCGGTTACCATACCGGTCTAGACAGGCATATCGGTTACATACCGGTAATCATACCGGTCAGAGCTGATTTTTCATACATTTTGAAACCAGGCCAAACCATACCGGTATTAATACCGATGTACATACCGGTATTAATACCGGTGTACATACCGGTCATCATATCGGTTATCATACCGGTCTAACGGCTAGTTCTTCGAACGGTAATAAATCCGTTGGAGACCGGCATACCGGTGTCAGATACCGATCTCAGAAAGAGTTGTTGGGGCTTGTCTTGCATTTTACTATAAATTGAAGCCCCAATTCGTTTTTGTCATACATGAGACATTATACACAACCTTCATACATCTCATATAGCAAAAAACAAGAGTGTTTATTAAACTTTCATAATCATATACACTCATACATCAAGCTCACACACACTACACCTTCTTATACACTTGTAATGAGCTTTGATCACTTGGGTAACCAACTCACACAATCTTCTTTATCATTGTAAGTGTCCAAGTGTGTTTTATAACTTCTTTATACAAAACACTTGCGGTTTGTGAAATCCCATTGTTTGGGTAATTGTAAAGGTTTTTGAGTGAGCCTACGTAGAAAACTCAAAGTGTAAAGGTTCGGAGTGCACCTTGCGTAAAACTCTTGGTTACGAGTGAGCCACGGAAACTCGTTATTAGTGAAAAGCTTCAAGTGCGGCTTGGGGAGTGGGAGTAGGCATTATTGGCCGAACCACTATAAATCACGGTATTATTTTCTCTATCCCTTAATTCTTTACATATTGCAAGTTTTATTTATTACATGTTTATATATTAGAAACTTGCATATATGTTATTTAAATACAATAGAGAAAATTGCATATTTTAGCCGTAACCCAATTTACGCTCCTTGGGTATAAAGTTTTGTTTATCGCTATTGCTTGTAGGGAATTTCAATTTTTAGACTTTGATCAAAGTTCATTCACAGATAATCTTTCATCCTAAATTTTTTTTTTTAAATATATATCAAAATTTGAGATGATTTTTTGATTTTTTTTCCATCTATGTAAAAGATGGTTTCGATATAACGAGATTAAAAACATCGATTTCCATGACCATTTCAACATGCCACGTGGGTATGTCTTTTTCCTCCAAATCTTAAAAATAAAAATAAAAAAGTCTTTATTTATAGAAAAAAATCTGATGAGTTCCATACGCATGCCAAGAGGCAAACGGTAATGGACTGAGAATGAGTGGTTGACAAGGTTTAATTGACATTCCCATCAAACTATGCCCGTTAATTGAAAATCCACAGCAAAAAGCAATTAATTAGAAATATTGGGAGTCAAAAATAATAAAATTGATATTTTATATGATTTAGAATTAAAAAAAAAAATTTAAACTCATATCTCAATATCATCCAAAAATTATTAAAAATCATTTATTTATAATAAAATAAGTTAAATAATTATAAAATTGAGAGATATGATTAAAGTTTCTAAAGAAACAGAATAAAAATAAATATTTCTGCAAATCAGACTATTTTCAAAGATCAAAAATTGGTGATTAATGTAGGAAATTTTCTAAATATGGTTATAAGAGTTATATATGAAATGAAAGGATATAATCCTTAAGTGAAGAGTTTAAACCCTAGGGTTTAATGGGAAGGGTATGTCATTTAAGGGGAAAGAACATATCCTTTAAGAATTGTCTTATTTGACATAAGGGTACTTTTTCAATGGTAACACTCCATGTCTATAAATAAGGCCTTGAATTCCTATTGCAATTCACTGAATTTTTCATATGTTTTCCCTAAGAAGTCTTGCATATTATGAGGTCTTGAGTTTCATAGTCAAGAGAGTTTCCACCATTCCTCCTAGTTCAAGATCTTATGAAATAAGTGCCTCATCTCAAGAAGAATCCAAGTAATCCTGGGAGAACGTTAGCCACAAACTATCCGTAGAGCACCGAAGCGGGGCTAATAAGTTATTAAGGACAGAGACAACTCGACTTGGACTCCAAGTTTCGTCATCTTCTTCATTTTCCAGGTTTTCTCTAAGTTTTAGGGTTTAGACTTAATATTGGCATGATAGTGGATAATTTATTTGTTTGACGCATGTTAATTTCGTTTAATGACACTAGTTTAACCACAATCTTAAGAACTTATTACTTTTAGTGTTGTTAGATGAGAATTTACATGTGTTAATAGCCATTTTTCTGGAAAAATATATTATGTGCATGAAAAATACGCAAGGGCGTTCGAATGCCCGACGAACGCGTAGGCAAAAATTCTGATTTTTCGTAATCACGTTCGAACGCGTATTCAAACGCAACACGAACGTAAACTCTCTGGACCATTTTGTTCGAACGCATTTTCGAACGCTACACGAACGTGAACTCTCTGGAACACTTCGCTCGAACGCCTTTACGAACGCTACACGAATGTGAACTCACTGGAAAGTTTCGTTCGAACGAAGAAACGAACGTGACACTAACAAAAGTAATCCTGGAATTACTTTTAGATTAAAATAGACTTAGATTAATCTAAATTATCATAATATTAACTTAGTAAAATCATACAATGTATTACAATAAACTTGGTACTATAGATTTAAGTTAATATTAGGGTGTTCAATTATCACAAGCATACACATAGTGATTTAAGTTAATATTGTTGTGCAATTTATCTTTTGTAGACTTATTGATTACTGTTGGTTTTTCCAGTTACACATGGCTAGCGGAAATATCGCTGTACCGGTCGCTCATGGAGAAAAATCAAAAAAGTTTGGTGGAGTAAACTTTAAACAATGGCAGAGCAAAATATTATTCTACCTGACAACGCTACAGTTGGCTAAATACCTCAAAGATCCTCCGGGTCCTGTGGGGGGAGAAACTGATGAGTGATAAATGTATCACTATTTCCCACTCATTTAACTTAATATTTTGTATAGTTTCTTGAGTTTTGTGAATATTTTGATGTGTTTTGTGTTATTTTGTAGATAAATAAAGTTTCATGACATTCTGGAGGTGATTTGGAGCAAAACTGTGAAATTTGTGTGAAATTTGGCAAAAAGGGTATTTTGGTAATTTTGGACGTCCCGACACAAAAGGGTATTGTGGTAATTGTCCCGACACCGAAATAAAATTTCAAGACATTCTGGAGGTGATTTGGAGCAAAACTGTGAAATTTGGAAAAAGGGGTATTTTGGTAATTTTGGACGTCCCGACGCAAAGGGTATTTTGGTAATTTTGGGCGTCTGCCACGTGTCAAAGATTCAACGAGCCGTCTTTTTTAGCACACCACGCCACGTGTCGAAATTTCAGCGATTCAAGAAATAATAATAATAAAATAATAAAAATCAGAAAAATAATAAAAAATTCAAAAATCAAAAAATAATAATAAAAAATTAGATTTTTTTGCCTATAATAGATTTCGAATTTTTAGTTTCAAAGGTACCTCTTCCTCTGAAATCCTTATAAATAAAATAGAGTTCTTCTTATTTTCTTCTTTTATTCAGTTTTATTTACGCTTTGTAGTAGTAATTCTATCTATCTATGAGGGGGTAACTTCTCTATGCTGAGGTAAAAAGGTAATTCTTTTACTATTGCTATTTAGATTAATCTCCCTAAAATATAATATATAAACTATTTATAACCGGACTTAATAAGGATACCGACAGATTGGTCGGTTGGTTATTAAATAATTATTCCGCCTTTATGGCTGGTTTATTTTTGTTCCGCCTTTATGGCTGGTATATTTCTGTTCCGCCTTTATGGCTGGTTTAATAACAAATATTACCGCCTTTATGGCTGGTTAATAAAATTATCACAAGTATATATTATATTTATGGGAGATTTCTAAATAGTATTTAGTAGAAGTTAATTCCTTTTTCCTTAGCATTTTATTTATTTTTCTGCATTTACTTTTTAGTAATTTTTATCTTTGTTTTACTAGTCCTAACTATGTGTTGTAACTAAGTTAGTATTCTAGGGTGTGATGATTTCTAATATCACCGTATTAAAAAAGGGTTAGATTTAGTGGTTGGGTAATTAAAAGAGTTATTTGTTGAGTCATAATCTTAATGCTTTTTATTAACCGATCACTAATAAAATTGATTAGGTAAACTTAAAATGAACTAGACATAGGGATTTTAAGTTTAAAACCTTAGTCTCAACAACCCACGATCTTCCTTAAGGATAGATAACCCTTTAATAGATTTCCTTACAGGATAGGAATATACCTGTCGGGGGGGGTAGTCTTAATTGGAACTTAACCTTAATGAATCTAGGTAATTTAATTGACATAGACATATGATTCAATTGGATTAAAACTAGGTATTTGTAAATGATCATTCGAAAGAGGCTTTTACATAATTTAGTGTTCCAGATTAATAATTCAATAATTTACCCAACTATGATTTAACTACTTCATCTTTTTAATTGATATTAGAAAGATTCACAACCTTAGATCTTTAAGTCTTTTTATTTTCCTTAGTATTTTCTTTTGTCTTTTTATTTATTTATTTATTTAGCAACTCTACAAATCAAATCATTTCAAGCAATCAATTCCCTTCTCCCTATAATTAGATATCTGTAAATAAATAGTATCAACAATTAATAACAACAGTAGGAATTAAGTCCTCGTGTGATCGATATTTTTATACTACTTGAACGATACGTGCGCTTGCGTTATACGTGTGTGTTTACGCCGGTCAAGTTTTTGGCGCCGTTGCCGGGGACTTATTTTTCTTGAGTTGTTAATTTTGAAACTATCTAAATTACTTATATCTAATTTTCTTCTTTTATTTTGTAATTTTTATTTCTTTTGTTTTCAGGTGATTAAAAAAAATGGAACACTATTGGGAAATTGAGAAATCACGAGCCTTACAAGAAGATACACCCCAAATCTGGGAGCAACAGTCCAGTTTTCTGAGGCCTGTTGTTCAGCCCAACGAATATCACTGGAATTCAGAATCAAGCAATACTACATTTGCTCAACAGAATGAAATGGGGAGATGTGTAATTTGTGATGGCAACCACCCGAGCGATGAATGTATTTACCTTTCAGAGTGGCAGAATTTTTGGAATCAACCAAGGTACGAAGAATCATCACATTTTCTATCTTATCCACCATCTTCCTTCGATTCTTATCAAGAACCAGAACCATCTGAGGAAGATCAATTGATTCACACGTTCAAAGAACAAGCAGTTCGATTTGATGCACAAATTCAGAGTAACGCAGGATCCATACAGAGAATGACAGATCAGATCAGACAATTAATAGAAAACCAGAGCTATATACCTCAAGAATCATTTTCAGATGAAGCCTCAGAGTACCAAACATTTCACGATGACACTTTAGCAAAAGAGGAGGCTGAGGAGAATCAAGAACCAGAGGTATCAGTTCAGGAATCCGAACCGACAAAGTCTCGATTTGATTTCTATTTTTCAGATTCTGACGAGGATGAAACTGAGCTGTTTGTGCCAACTGCATCAAAAATTGAGGATGAAATTCTGTATTCTCAAAATGAAGATCTTGGAGATTCCATTGCACAAATGTTTGATGAAGATCTACCTGAGCCAATCATTTCAACCAGATCAGAGGATGAAGACCTAAAATCTGACATTTCTTTTCATCCTCAGGTTAACAATTTTGAAACATGTATTTCACAGATGACAGATGAAGAGTTGAATGCAGAAATTTTCAAATACATCTGTGAAGAAAAGATGGAGCAAGAAACAGAGCAAATGGAGGAGCAAATGTCTGACTTTATTAAAGATCCAGAGCATTCAGGAAAAACATCGCTGTTTTGGGGAGTACAAACCAAAGATATCACCCAGAAGCTTGACAGAATGGAATTTCCATTCCAAGTCAAGCACCATACAAGACCTCCTGATTTTCTTTCTTTCTTTTCAGGAATCACTGGAGCAACAAAGATAAAAAATGTGGCACGAGCACTGAATGAGACAAAATTCTTTTTGCCACTTTACCGTTGGAAGAGACCCTTCAAAAGCAACGCTCACGGGATTGTCTTCGATAGGACATCCAAAACGACGCTGAAACCTCCTTAACAGATGGATTTCAGTCACGTCTGGCTGAAGACGAAAAATTTAGCGCTGGCAGGGAGGCAACCCATGCAATTTGTTGTAATTTCTGTTTTCATATTTTGTGTATTTTGTGTGAACTTTTTAATTTTGTGTGTTATTTTTGTAGGGAAAGGCACAAACGGAGAATTTTAAGACAGAAGGAATTGTGTTTGGCAATTAAAAGAGAGAGAAACAATTCATTAACGATGGCTGAATAAGGAATAAAATCTTAAGACGCATCCTAATGAATTTATATACCAAACAAGTGGCGTATTGCATACACAATTCTGTTGCCTTAATTATTACTTTGATTCGCTTTTCTTTTGTAATTATCTTTATTTTCGTAGACAGGATCCAGACCTTTTTGACCTTTCACGATTTCTTTTGTTGTTTAGCTACAAGCTTCCTCTGGAAGATACTTGTGCTATTATTGTATTCACCCTTTTTTAGGTACTATAAATTCAGCCCGTCATTGCACTTTTGAAGGCATCCTGAGTTGAGAAAGAAATACATAAAAAATGGAAGCCACTTCAAGAAGACGAGTTGAGAACATCTGTGTGTTTTGCGGTAGTACTGTTGGTACTAAACCACAATACATAGAAGCAGCACAGGAATTGGGTCGAGTCTTAGCAGCAAGGAATATGCACCTAATATATGGCGGAGGCAATCTTGGACTAATGGGGATCGTTTCAAAAGCCGTACAAGAAGGAGGCAGTCATGTTTTGGGAATCATCCCAAAACCCTTGGCAGAGGCGAATCTTATTGGATCATCAAACGGAGAGGAACTGATCGTGCCAGGTATGTCTGAACGACTGGTTGAAATGATAAACCGTTCTGATGCTTTTATTGCCTTTGCCAGGTGGCTTGGGCACATTGGAGGAAATTTTTATAGTACTATCTTGGGCGAACCTAAACATACACCAGAAACCGCTTGGATTGCTTAACGTTGATGGATTTTATGATTTTCTTTGTGTGTTTCTTGATGATGCTCGGAGAAATGGGTTCGTGTCAAAACCTATGAAAGAACTCTTATTCACTGCCAGAACTGCACCGGATCTAATTGATCAACTCGTAGCCTTTGAACCACAAGTTGACCCTATCATTTCAAAGATAAAATGGTCCGATGATGATCGTGGTAAGAAGCGTCGAATAAATCTGGATCTTAACCTTTAATTTCCTGTAGAATTTCAGCCAACCAGGTAAGATTTTCTAAACTCTTCTTCTACTTTTTAAGACATTGGGGACAATGTCTCATTTAGGTTTGGGGGTGAGGAATAGTTAATAGTACTTGTTTGTATTATGTTTTTAGTTTTAGTCCAAAATTTTTCGAAAAATAAAAAAAAAAAATTAAAAAATTCATAAAAACAAAGGGAATATTTAAAGCTAGGTAATGGTTTGGTGTCTTCCTTCACTCACTACCTTTTTATAAGGAAAAGCTGTGGAGGCACCTAGATAATCATTCACTTGTAGCGTGTTGTGACAGACTAGTTTGGAGGACTCGTTGTTTATTCCTGACAACAAGCGATAAGAGCCTAAGGGGCTAGGGTACTTAAGTGAGCCTCGCTCCACCTTCCCTCTGGGGAATCTACAACGGGAAGTCCATTCGACAGTTAGTCACACACCATAAACTGAGTCTTTGATTAAACTTTTAAAAAAAAAACATGTAAATTATAGTTTTATGACTAGTAGAAATATGTGGTTGTTATGTTGACTAAAAAGATGAAATTGGTAAGAAATAGCTGTGTAAGGAGTTTCCACTCTTGAGACGTATTTCAAACCTAATTCGAAACAAGTTAATTTTTGTTTATTCACTTTTGAATTATTAAATCTGTAAATTCTCCATAAAACTGACTAAAATGAATCTTCATATACTTAGTTAGCAGATATTATCAACATACATAGTAACATACAGACATGAGCTGTAATTAAAAAGTTTGTAAATTCCGTGCTCTAGTTTAATTGGAAGAAGCATTTATAATTAGTGATGGAATAAAAAAAATAATAATAATAATACACATCTGAGATCCGAGTTATTAAGTCTGTAAGGGTATTTTAATACCTAATGCCCTAAAACCAACTGGTTTGGGAGTCATTGGCCCAAAGCTCGCTACATGGATCAAAAATGATGAAATAAAAATATATATATATAAATATCTGAAGTCTGAGTAATTAAGTCCATAGGGGTGTTTTAACACCTGATGCCCTAAAGCCAACTGGTTTGGGAGTCACCGACCCAAAGCTCGCTACATAGATGGAAGGTATTGTATATAAATAAAAAATAGAGAAAAGAAAAAATCAAAGAAAAAATCAGAAAAATCAGAAAATTTATTCCATTACTACAAAAGGTGTGAAATCTGATAAAACTTTAGGACAAAAATATTACTCTCTTATCAACTGCACTTATGACTGTTATGGGCGAAATGAGTTGTTTAATATTATGTTGGCTGTGTATATGGAGAATGGTAAAAATAATAGGAGAATTTACTTATTCAGTAATTTAAAATGAAACAAAACAACTAATAACTTGGAGTAGAAGTTTCACATGATTAGTCACTAACTTCTTTATTTCTCTTGTCTTTTGCTTTTGTGTGCATTAGTTTCACTACCTTTTTACTTTTGTAATATGTTTGTGGGTATCATTGCTGTAAACCTTCACGAGACTACAACTCGTCCACTAGGGACACCTAGGGGTTTAAAGGCTTGTTGCATATGCTAAATGCAATCGTGATCCCTACGAAAGTGGCTTAGTTAAATTTTATTATGTTATTTTATTTTGTATTTTGCTCGAGGACTAGCAAAATGTTAGGTTTGGGGGTGTGATGAGTGATAAATGTATCACATTTCCCACTCATTTAACTTAATATTTTGTATAGTTTCTTGAGTTTTTGAATATTTTGATGTGTTTGTGTTATTTTGTAGATAAATAAAGTTTCATGACATTCTGGAGGTGATTTGGAGCAAAACTGTGAAATTGGTGGTGAAATTTGGCAAAAAGGGTATTTTGGTAATTTTGGACGTCCCGACACAAAAGGGGTATTTTGGTAATTGTCCCGACACCGAAATAAAATTTCAAGACATTCTGGAGGTGATTTGGAGCAAAACTGTGAAATTTGGCAAAAGGGGTATTTTGGTAATTTTGGACGTCCCGACGCAAAGGGTATTTTGGTAATTTTGGGCGTCTGCCACGTGTCAAAGATTCAACGAGCCGTCTTTTTTAGCACACCACGCCACGTGTCGAAATTTCAGCGATTCAAGAAATAATAATAATAAAATAATAAAAATCAGAAAAATAATAAAAAATTCAAAAATCAAAAAATAATAATAAAAAATTAGATTTTTTTGCCTATAAATAGATTTCGAATTTTTAGTTTCAAAGGTATCTCTTCCTCTGAAATCCTTATAAATAAAATAGAGTTCTTCTTATTTTCTTCTTTTATTCAGTTTTATTTACGCTTTGTAGTAGTAATTCTATCTATCTATGAGGGGGTAACTTCTCTATGCTGAGGTAAAAAGGTAATTCTTTTACTATTGCTATTTAGATTAATCTCCCTAAAATATAATATATAAACTATTTATAACCGGACTTAATAAGGATACCGACAGATTGGTCGGTTGGTTATTAAATAATTATTCCGCCTTTATGGCTGGTTTATTTTTGTTCCGCCTTTATGGCTGGTATATTTCTGTTCCGCCTTTATGGCTGGTTTAATAACAAATATTACCGCCTTTATGGCTGGTTAATAAAATTATCACAAGTATATATTATATTTATGGGAGATTTCTAAATAGTATTTAGTAGAAGTTAATTCATTTTTCCTTAGCATTTTATTTATTTTTCTGCATTTACTTTTTAGTAATTTTTATCTTTGTTTTACTAGTCCTAACTATGTGTTGTAACTAAGTTAGTATTCTAGGGTGTGATGATTTCTAATATCACCGTATTAAAAAAGGGTTAGATTATAGTTGGGGTAATTAAAAGAGTTATTTGTTGAGTCATAATCTTAATGCTTTTTATTAACCGATCACTAATAAAATTGATTAGGTAAACTTAAAATGAACTAGACATAGGGATTTTAAGTTTAAAACCTTAGTCTCAACAACCCACGATCTTCCTTAAGGATAGATAACCCTTTAATAGATTTCCTTACAGGATAGGAATATACCTGTCGGGCGGGGGTAGTCTTAATTGGAACTTAACCTTAATGAATCTAGGTAATTTAATTGACATAGACATATGATTCAATTGGATTAAAACTAGGTATTTGTAAATGATCATTCGAAAGAGGCTTTTACATAATTTAGTGTTCCAGATTAATAATTCAATAATTTACCCAACTATGATTTAACTACTTCATCTTTTTAATTGATATTAGAAAGATTCACAACCTTAGATCTTTAAGTCTTTTTATTTTCTTAGTATTTTCTTTTGTCTTTTTATTTATTTATTTATTTAGCAACTCTACAAATCAAATCATTTCAAGCAATCAATTCCCTTCTCCCTATAATTAGATATCTGTAAATAAATAGTATCAACAATTAATAACAACAGTAGGAATTAAGTCCTCGTGGGATCGATATTTTTATACTGCTTGAACGATACGTGCGCTTGCGTTATACGTGTGTGTTTACGCCGGTCAGAAACGGAAACAACCAAGCAACTGCGAGAATAGACATGGTCGTCAGGAAACTTCTTGTGTAAGAACTACCTCTTGGGAGAACTTGACAATACCCTGTACAATGTGTACCAAGGCATGATTTCTGCGAAGATTCTCTGGGAATCTCTCGAGAAGAAATAAAAAAACCGAGGATGTCGGGTAAAAGAAATTTGTCGTGGGTAAGTTCCTGGACTACAAGATGTTAGATTCAAGAACAGTAATGTCTTAGTTGGGTGAACTACAATTGATCATTCTTGAAATATTGGATGAAGGAATGAAACTCTAAGAGACGTTTCAAGTTGCCACAATCATTGAAAAGTTTCCTCAATCATGGAAGGACTTTAGAAGCTATATGAAACACAAAAAGAAGCATATGAGTCTTGAAGACCTTGGATTTCGATTGAGGATCGAAGAGGACAACATGAAGTTCGAGAAGGCCAACTACAAGACTATGGAATCTAAGGCCAACATCGTCGAGGGTGGAAAGGGTAGCAAAAATAGAAAGAACAGTGGAGCTGATTCATCCCAAGCAACTAAGAAGTTCAAGAGAAAGTGCTACAACTGTGAAAAAAGTGGTCATTTGGAGAAGGACTGCAGAAACAAGAAGTCTCGGGACAAAGGTAAGAAAAAAAAATGAAGCCCATGTCACTGAAGATGAGCAGCTAACTGATGAGATCTCAGAATGAACCTCTCAGCAGTTGTAATAGAAGCCAACTTGGTTGGAAATCCGAGAGAATGGTGGGTAGACACTAGGCTACTCGTCATATTTTTGCTGATAGCAAGATGTTTTCCTCGTATCAGAAGGTCGATGGTGGCGATCATCTGATAATGGGAACTCTTCTACCTCTAGAGTGGTTGGACAAGGCACATTGGTTCTGAAGATGACATCTAGGAAAGAGCTTACATTGAAGAATGTCTTGCATGTCCCAGATATTCAGAAGAACTTGGTTTCAGATTCACTCCTTAGCAAGAATAGTTTCAAGCTTGTATTTATTTCTGATAAGTTTGTTTTGACCAAGAATGATGTTTATGTAGGAAAATGATACCTCACTGAGGGCCTTTTCAAGTTCAATGTAATGATTGTCAATCGACACAGTGCTAAAAATAAAGCTGCAACTTCCGCTTATATTATTGAGTCTCAAAATGTATGGCATGGGAGGTTAGGACATGTTAATTATGATATAATGTGTAAACTAATTAATAATGACCTTATACCTAAATTTACAATTGATAACCAACATAAATATGCGGCATGTGTTGAAGCAAAAATGCATAGAGCATCATTTCATTCCATATAATGAAGTTCTGAACCCTTGGAACTTGTACACTCTGATGTGTGTGATATGAATGTTGTGCAAATAAGAGGCGGTAAAAAGTACTTTTTCACTTTTATCGATGATAGCACAAGATTCTGTCATGTGTATTTACTGAGGAGCAAAGGTGAAGCTATTGGAGCTTTATACATTATAAGAACGAAGTTGAAAATCAATTTGGCAAGAAAATCAAAAGAATCAGGAGTGATAGAGGTGGTGAATATGTGTCACCGTTTGGTGAATATTATTCCAATCATGGAATTATTCATGAAACTACTGATCCTTATTCGCCTCAACAAAACGAGATTGCTGAGCGCAAAAACCGAACATTGAAGGAAATGATAAACGCCATGTTGACAAGCTCTGGTTTACCCCAGAACTTGTGGGGGAAGCCTTGCTTCCCGCCAACTATGTTCTGAACAAGCTACCTCACAGAATATTGGATAAGACACCATAAGAGTTGTGGAAATGTCACGTACCTTCTTACAAATATCTGAAAGTGTGGGGGTCTCCTTCCAAAATAATGGTTCCTGAACCTAAGAAGGTTAGAATAAGACCCAGAACTGTTGATTGTATATTCATTGGATATGCTCGCAACAATAGTGCGTATCGGTTCTTGGTACATAAGTCTGAAATTCCTGACATCAATCTGAATATGATAATTGAGTCAAGGAATGTGACATTTTTTAAAGAGATATTTCATTGTAATGAAAGACAAAGAACATAGTATCTCAAAAGAACTATTGATACTGTCAAAGACAGTGATCAGGTTGACCAAGAGTCAGATCAACATGAAAATATTGAGGCAGTTGAACCTAGACGTAGCAAAAGAGCTAGAACGTCTAAGTCATTTGGACCCGATTTTCTGACATACTTGTTAGAAAATGAGCCTCAAGCTATAAGAAGCAATGTCTTTGTCGGAGGCACATTTGTGAAAGAGGCTATCAATAGTGAGATTGATTCCATCCTACAAAACCACACTTGGGAGTTGGTTGATTCCTTCAGGCTGTAAACCATTGGGCTACAAATGGATATTCAAAAGTAAGATGAAACTGGATGGATCAATAGATAAGTACAATGCAAGACTTGTCATAAAAGGTTATAGACAAAAAGAAGGCTTTGATTACTTTGATAACTATTCACCAGTGACTTGTATCATGTCAATAAGAATTCTCATAGCAATAGCAGCTATATTTGGTATTGTAATACATCA